>OZ024693.1:20227168-20527168 GCA_964016905.1 Perithous albicinctus | reverse complement strand
TCGTACAGTGCCTTTACTTTCTACCGACGAATCCCCTGAAGGAATCAGCCAGGAGAAGGTCCTCGCTCATTTTTTTTTTTATTTGCATTTTTTTTTTTAATTGCAGCTCAACATGCTGGAATCTCTCCTTCACAATTCTTCGCATTTGTATCGCAAAAACCACCGACTGGATATACACGTGGGTCGAAAGAACGGCCACTCTAAAATCCCTGAAATGTTATCGCTAAATAGCAACGTATTTTTTTTTTTAAATCCTCCTTTCCCTCGATCGAAAAAAAAAAAAATAATAATCCCACTAACCGTCGGTGATTCGTCCTGAATGAATTTATTTTGGGCAACACGTTGAAAGTGAAAGGATTCCAAAACACACGTCGACATAATTTAGGAGCTCCTTTTTCGAGACAGAGACTCATCTTCGTCTTCCCTCATACAAAGTGAGTGTATCTTTTTTTTTTTTTCTTTTTGAAAGTCGATAAAATCGATAAAAATCTAAACCGAGGTCGAGAAACGCTTTCGCGAAACAGACGACGACATCGACCTTTTACTAAACTCGACGATTCGACCGGAGAAAGCGAAATAAAGCGCGAATGTGCATTTCTACTTTATTGACACTCGGCCTATCCAGGCGATTATGCTATATGCTAAACGAAATTAACTAAAACGTCAACCGAACACATAAACATTTTTTTCGCGAATTGTTTTTCGACGTAAATTTATTACACGACACTATATAATTTATTGTGGTGGATTAAAAAAATATTTTCACTTTTTGTTTTTAGTCGTTGTCGAAAAAAGGATCAAAAGAAGGAGAAGAAAAAATTTTTTGAAGAAGAAAAAAAAATAAGAATAATTCATTTATAAATTAATAAATTGATCTTTCGTATTCCATTTGTGTCGCTGAATGTACAAATTGGAGAATCCGAAATCCTGATGAAATTTTTCTGCAATGGTGAACGTAAGAAGATTTTGATGTCGACTTTGAGCTAAATCAATTAATTATCTTGGCTCCAACTACTTTTTTTTCGGTGTGGAGTAGAAGATTAAAAAAAAAGATTCTAAATGGTAGAAATATAAAAAAGAGAGAGAGAATGAGAGCAGCTGTCCTCGACACGTACGCTATATCCGCAAGTATGTATTTATTTGCGTATAGAATATTCTCTACCTACGAGATTCTCGACGTTAACCGGTGCAAGGACGTTTGGATTTTTCATTTTTTGTCCGAGAGGTGCGTCGATCCTGATACCGCTTTGACGTAAGCTGGTGCTTTCTCTCACTGTATTCAATTTTATATCATCAATTTATTGGCACGACAGCGTAATCACCAAATTTGGATCATTTTTTTAATTTAAAAAAAACGAAAGGGTAAATTTGGAGTGAGCTGTATTTCAAATACAGATTTTTAAAAAATAATAATAAAACACTTGAAAAATAATTGTATTATCAATTTATCTCTCAATTATTTTTAATCGATATTTTTATACAAAATTTTGAAGAAGAAAAAAATTGTGAGCATTGAAAGGTTTCAGATAACAAAAATAATAAAATACTTTATTTTTAAAAGAAATGACTAAAAAATAGAAGAAAAAAATAAAGTCTCGATTTTTAATAAATTGTATTAAAATCAACAGAATGGATTTGTTGTAAATTAGAAAAAAATCTTATTTGATATTTCGGAGTAAAAAAAATACTTCTAGATTAAAATTGGATAATCTGGTAGTTAAAAATGACAGATAAGGGCTCAAATTAAACCCTCTAAAGGGTTTTGCTAATTTGGGAATTTTATACAATATTTTTATACAAAATTTGCAAGAAAAAAAAAATAGTGAGCATTAAAAAGGGTTCAGACAAAAAAATTATAAAATACTTTCTTTTTTTAAATAAGTGACTAAAAAATAGAAGAAAAAAATAAAAATCTCGATTTTTAATAAATTGGATTAAAATCAACAGAAAGAATTTGTTGTAAATTGGAAAAAAAATCTTATTTGACATTTCGGAGTAAAAAAAAATACTTCTAGATAAAAATTTGATAAACTGGTAGTTAAAAATGACAGATAAGGGCTCAAACTAAACCCTCTAAAGGGTTTTACTAATTTGGGAATTTTATACAATATTTTTATACAAAATTTGCAAAAAAAAAAAAATAGTGACAATTGAAAGGTTTCAGACAACAAAAATAATACTTTATTTTTAAAATAATTGACTAAAAAATAGATAAAAAAATAAAAATCTCCAATTATTAATAAATGGTATTAAAATCAACAGAAACAATTTGCAGTCATTTCTGATGTATAAAAAATTGTTGTTAAAAGTACAAATATATTTTAGTTTCCTCTTTCACTGTGTACACTGAAATGAGATTAGTTTACTCAATAAAAATCTGACTGACACTCTTTCAAATAATTTGTTACCAACAAATGTCGTTGAGTTAAAATAATTTAAAAAAAATTGACAGTCTATCGGATATTTGAATTAACGAATCTCTATTCTGATGTTTTTTTTTATATAAGAAAACGCAGAGTCAGTACAGACCGGAAGTCGAGAATAGAATCGTACGCTGGCGAGAATGACATTGCACAATCACTCGCATCACTACACTGTGTCTTAGTATAAGACTTAAAGCGTATTTTAAGAAAGGGCTAATACATAAGGCATTTCCTTTTATAACGGTCGTCCCAAGATTTACGATCGTCGCCTCATTAATTATCATACTTTAATATTAGAAGCTGCGTTAGAAATATTCACAGATCGAGTCTTATTGCAGTACATGCGTTTTATAGTTGCGTCAATATAATTTATCCATTTCGCTAGAGGGAAGAGTGATAGTTTCTCTGGATTTAAGAGGATGCCTAAGCCGTACAGTCAACTCATTCGATCGCCAAGATTTTTATCATTATTTGTGCACTTTTTAAAAAGCTATTTAAATAGATAAAGCTACATTTATTCCTGCTTGAAATTTAAATAAAAAAAGAAAGTTGAAGAATAAATTTACCGAAAAATAAATCTACGCCAAGAACTCGGGAGACATATTTTAAAGCAGTTTCTTTTTTTAATTAAAATTTGTCATTTTTGTTAGATCTTTATGAGAGAGAATTCATTTCTTTAATTTTTATTAAAAGCTCTTTTTTTTCGTCAATTTATTGTTACTCATTTTTTTAACAATAAATTTACCGAAAAATAAATCTACGCCAAGAACTCGTGAGACATATTTTAAAGCAGTTTCTTTTTTTTAATTAAAATTTGTCATTTTTGTTAGATCTTAATGAGAGAGAACTCATTTTTTAAATTTTTTATTAAAAGCTCTTATTTTTTTTTCGTCAATTTATTGTTACACATTTTTTTAAAACTCTAAGGAAAAATTCACAAATATTTTTTTCCCTTGATTTTCCGCCTCATTTTCTGCTTAATTTTGAAAATTAGAATTTTGGCAATTTCGTTAATTAAACGACGTGACGTGTACCGTCGATTTGCCTCTTTAAAATATATTCACTGACAAGTTTCCAGTGGTTATGACTAGTCCGAATCGCGCCGGACTTTGCGAGAGCTGAGATACAGTATAATACGTCGATGCAGTGATGGACGGTGAATATGTTGCGTTAATTATTGGCAAGTCCTTGCACCGACTTGACGCTTCAATGCTGTTGCAAAATCGTTCGAGATCTCACGATCTCTTCGATGCTACCGTACGATTATTAATACGATTAATAGTGTCGGAATACCAGATGAATCCATCTGCATGAATTGGCGCCAACGATGTCGCTCGAAATAAAAATAAAAAAACGTCTGGCCTTATTTTACTTTAAATTATACTGATTATGTAAATATTTCGAACCATTTACATTAAAAAGGACGAATCAGTTGTATTTGGGTTGAAATTATTCAATTTTTATTTATTCAATTTAAGCAACCCTTAAAATTCATTTTCAGAGCCTTTTTTCCAAAATGCTATGAATGCACTGAATATTAATAAAAATATGAACAAAAAATTATTACAAAAAATAAATATTGCAGAGAATAATATAATATAATTATAAATAAAATATTTAAATAATAAAATAATAATATAAATATAATTTTTATTTTTTGTACTTTCCACACAAATGTTTTTTTTTTTTTTTTTTTCAACATAAAAAATAAATTTAATAGTCAAAGTATAATAAAAATAATAATTTTTATTGTAGACGAGTTATGAATAATGATTTATAATCCAGACGTTGGCCTAGTTTAATATCTCGAGAATCCCATCAAGCGTGTATGGCAACGAATTATATGATCGAAGTGAAAAACGTTAATACAACATTTGTGGAATGTTGGGGTACGTGTATACAGCAAAAGTATCCTGCACTACATTTATAAACGCATACTCGTCTCGCAGTGATATTAGCAACTTTCTAATTCGTTCGATGCTCTCCACCGAAGTACAGTGTGATAATAAATCATACGATCGGGGATAGAGTCCTTGCACTGGTTGCCTCTTCCTTGCGAAACACGCACTTTTATGATACCTCACGAGCTCTATAACGACTCTCTCAACGTTCTCGCCTTTTTATTATTAACACGACGAAGGGAGATAACGATCTTTCCAATGCAATAATGCAGGTGTACTTATAAGACTGTAACGCAAGCAGCAGACATTGAAGTGACCGCTGGAATCACCTGTCTCCTCAAAAAACCAATGAGCTTTTCATTTTTTATTTTTTTTATAAGTACAGTGTTGAAAAATACTCAGAATCTCAATGTACATTTCTATTGAACACGATTTTTATTTTAGTCTTGTTTAAAACCAAAAAATACATTTTTGCTTCCTGACAGAAGAAGCTTTGAATTATAACAAAAAATCTACTGAAGGTTTAGAGTATGACTATTTGTTTTTATACATAAACTGATATCTTTCATTTAATTTGGAAATTTTATTTAGCACTTTTAAAATTTCATGAGAAAATTTCGGGCAAAGTACTGCAATTTTTTATCGTACGTGTATATTATATTTAATTTCCAAATTTGTGAATTAAATTTTTCAGTGTTGTTTTCATGAATTTTTTTTTTTCGATTTTTACTACCGGATTTTTAAATTTTAATGAGTTACCAAAATACCATTTGAAAACTGTTGCAAAAATTGGAAAAAAAATCTTATTTGACATTTCGGAGTAAAAAAAATACTTCTAGACTAAAATTGAACAATCTGATAGTTAAAAATTGTAGATAAGGGCTCAAACTAAATCCTCTAAAGATCCAAATCCTGTACAACAAGATCTGCTGCTCAAGGAATTTTTTTAAAATTCATGCACTATTTTTATTCTTGGATATAACAATAATTCATGCCACGAATAAAATATTTACAGAAATCCTAAATGAGAAATAATGTAAAAAAAGAAGTTTTTAGTGAAAATTGCTTTAAGATTTGCTTTAAGAAAATTTCATAAATTACTGTAGCCTCTCTGTAAGATTAGTTGCAATTTCCATGCAATATCTTCTTCCTTCTCAAAGATTTACATAGTAGTTGTCCACCTTGCTCGCATACTTATAACAATATGTATAAGTATTGCAAGCATTAGATTATTGCGTACTTTGTATAATTATCGTATTGGTATGACGAATTCACGTACGAGAGTATCTACGAGTGCGTACACTGCTTCGTGCTTGTGCTACCGATTATAGTCTCTCGACTTGCATCATACTAACCGGAGTCTCGAGTCATTACTTGTTACTAACCGGTCGACCCGTCATTTTTTTTTTTTTTTTTTTTTTTCTTGTGCCCGTCAATCTAAAGCAAGAACTTAGGTACTCCAGTCACGGATAAATTCGTGCGTCGTAACAAATCCAAGAGAGAGAAAAAAAAAAAAGAAAAGAAGATGATGCGAAGGGAAAGAATCAAAATTAAAAAGACTGGTTGATTGACATATTGCTAAATAGTATTTTCCAAAAAAACTTTGCCTTTCGATACAGCTTAGATTCGAAAGGATATTTCGCTGCTTTTAAACAAACTGATTTTTGTCAATACAGTAGTAATTTAAATAGGGAAGTAATTTAATTCATAAACTGCGTATTATACTTTGAAACGATCGGGCATGTATCTCAGTTCCGTAGTGATACCAGAGTAAAATCACGAACGAGTATTAGAGAGAGCGAGAGGGAGAGAGAGAGAGAGTGCCGCGTGCAAATACGAAACCTGGCTAATCCTTGGCTCGCTGCACTCTCAGGATACGGAGAGCTGTTTGTATGCGTTGCACACGATAGCAAAAACACGATATGTCTAAAGTCGCGAGAGTCGTGCGCCGTTAATGGAGAACGGGTGACTCTATTTTCAACTGCACGAACATTTTTTAAAAAATTCCTACAATTCCTGCTATTACTGCTAGAAATTTAAAAACAAAATTAAAAAAAAGAATTGATCCATTAATTTGTTTCAAGAATCTTCTTTTTTTTTTGCAATCATGAAATTTCTTCTTTCGAGATTTTTAGAATTAAATTATTTGTTTCACAATCTTTAAACTTCTTACTTAATATTCATAATTGTTCAATCATTCCGCAAGAAAAAAAAACAAATTACAATTATAAATAGATTCTTAAGGACCATTCAAACAGTTCACCAATAATAATGATATTTTGAAAAATAAAAAAGGACATAAATGCTAATTTTGGAAATCCAAACTGAACATTCCTTTTCATTTTTTTTTTTTGTAATCCGTGAAGTTAATAAAATCTATTTTGCATATTTATAGGCTTTTAAAAAAATTGGTTGTAAAATTTTTATATTCATTCCCCTGTCGTTTTTATGGATGTTGCGTGCTTCAAAGTTGAGCGCGTGCGTCCGAGGCTGAAGTTGCGGAAAGGTCAGGTCCTGTTTAGCGCACCGTGACAAGAGTACGTGCCTCGCCAAGTGCCGGACTCATATTCCTCAACCAACCACCCTGTATAAGTGTTTAATAACGCATACAATGTACGTGCGCGCGCGCGCGCGAATCTCGCGAATGGCGCACGTCTAGGCGTGGACCCAGTTTCCAACGTATATTCACCTGGTATAACGTAGTCGCACGATATATAGCTAAGTTTGCATTACAGTGAAGGTATATTACTCGCGAGCCAATGGCTCGAGCAATCTGATACCGGAGTTCCAGTTCCTCGAGGACTTGCACGCGTTCCACTATCCGTATGTTGATATCCATACACTATGTATAGCAGTGCTATTTTCCACAGCACGTGCTCTTAGTTTCATTCGTCGATCTATACTCAGAAGAAAGTAGCCTGATGTGCAGTCACGTTTTTCTTTCTTCACTTCAACAAGTAGCCAATTGTCGTGACGTTGACAAATTTAATTTAAGAATTTGGAAAAACAGCAATGAGGTTTTGTACGAAGAGAAAGACGAAGAGGGAGACACGAAGACGAAGACGAAGATGATGACGAAGAGGGAGACACGAAGACGAAGACGAAGACGAAGACGAAGACGAAGACGAAGACGAAGACGAAGACGAAGACGAAGACGAAGACGAAGACGAAGACGAAGACGAAGACGAAGACGAAGACGAAGACGAAGACGAAGACGAAGACGAAGACGAAGACGAAGACGAAGACGAAGACGAAGACGAAGACGAAGACGAAGACGAAGACGAAGACGAAGACGAAGACGAAGACGAAGACGAAGACGAAGACGAAGACGAAGACGAAGACGAAGACGAAGACGAAGACGAAGACGAAGACGAAGACGAAGACGAAGACGAAGACGAAGACGAAGACGAAGACGAAGACGAAGACGAAGACGAAGACGAAGACGAAGACGAAGACGAAGACGAAGACGAAGACGAAGACGAAGACGAAGACGAAGACGAAGACGAAGACGAAGACGAAGACGAAGACGAAGACGAAGACGAAGACGAAGACGAAGACGAAGACGAAGACGAAGACGAAGACGAAGACGAAGACGAAGACGAAGACGAAGACGAAGACGAAGACGAAGACGAAGACGAAGACGAAGACGAAGACGAAGACGAAGACGAAGACGAAGACGAAGACGAAGACGAAGACGAAGACGAAGACGAAGACGAAGACGAAGACGAAGACGAAGACGAAGACGAAGACGAAGACGAAGACGAAGACGAAGACGAAGACGAAGACGAAGACGAAGACGAAGACGAAGACGAAGACGAAGACGAAGACGAAGACGAAGACGAAGACGAAGACGAAGACGAAGACGAAGACGAAGACGAAGACGAAGACGAAGACGAAGACGAAGACGAAGACGAAGACGAAGACGAAGACGAAGACGAAGACGAAGACGGAGACGAAGACGAAGAATTTTTTTTAAAATGTCATATGAATTTCATAAAATTAAATAATTATTAAGAATAAGTTAATTTTATTTTACGGTATCAGCCGAGATGTTAAGATTTGCATGCAAGCCGCTTTCAAGCATTCACCTTGCCATTTCTTGTACTCTACATAACATATTGGTTATAGAGATGATCGTGTCTGACCTTTGAGTCAACAGTGAAAGAGAGGCAGACTCATAATCGCCGGAGAGAAGATCTTTGAACCGTCGACAAGTGAGAGGCTCGGAGTCACTTCATTTGACCGGTTGGAAAATATTCTTAATACGAAAGGGGCATCTGATGCGGAAACTCGATCTATCCATGCCGCCGTGACACGATTAATCGACGTAGGGAAATCGATGACGATGCGTGGAAGCCTCTAATCGACCGAGAGAAGATTTGAATTGAAGAGCGAAGAAAAAAAAATAAATAAAAAGTGGGAAATACTGATATAACAGAAAAATACCAATAAAATGTTGAGGTGATTAATAAAGATGAAGATCATGAATTATTTAATAAAATCCTCTATAAAAATGTCTCACGATCGAAGCAGGATATGCGGTAATACTGGGCAAAAATCGGATGAGAGAAACGGACTGGTTGTCGACGCGAAACCTTCTAAAGATTATAAAATATTGTTGGAGGAGCTTGGAAACACACGATGACTTCCTTGTACAGTGTATAACGCGCATGTAACCTGTTTAGGCGAGCATGGATCCATCCAAGCGTATACTCATGTAGTCAACACATAGGTATATTACTTCCTTTTTACAAGTGGCTAATTATAGACCCTCGCATCTTTTCGATTGCGTATAAAAATAACCCAAATTCTCCACTTCCGGCGGGAGAATGAAGTATTTTTTTTTTTTTTTTACAGACCATAAGCGTTTGTATGTTAAATGACATTTCTCTTTTTTCTACGAACTTCCGAGTGTCGCCGAAGCTACGGTGACAAATTTTCACGGTCGTTAAGTAGCCGAAATGAGTCTTCGTAGAGCGTTACGGTCATGATCCTGAACTGGGGTAAAACGACCAAATGTGTCCGGAATAAAATGTTTCGTTTCTAATTTCAGAGCGGCGAATTAATGATAAATGTCATGGTTTTGATTTCAGAAACGATAATACAGTCGAAATTGTCCTTAAAACGAGACGTACACTATTCGTTCTGACATTTTATTTTTCTTATAATTACGTCAAATTACTTAGCTCCCACCTGAAAATTTAAAATCGATTTATCTCCGGGATAAGTAGATGAAAATCAATAAAATTTTCACAGTCAATGCAAATTTGTGGCAAGATCATAATCCATAAGTATCGATGAATTTCATTTAACGATTTTCGAGTTAAGTACGTGCACAGGTTTTGACGTCACAATGCAACTTTATCATCAGCTGTTTTACACCGGCCATTCACATTGCGTGGATTTTGTATGAACATCGTTTAGAGTTTATTTTTATCAGTACATTTTTTTCCAATTGTATTTAGAAAATAAAATTATATATCATTTTTTCTTTTTTGCAGGCCAAGTTTAGACGGTGGATTTAAAATTCGTGAATATAGCGACTCACCTGGCTGGCAGGTCCTCGGAGTCCGTCGGTCGTGACGAATAGTAACGCCAAGAGTAGCGCCACCGAGCACCAAAGAAACCTCCTCTCCATTCTAGAAAAAAAAAAACGAAAAATTTGTAAATGAAATGTTGAGACCAGGAAGTATACAAAAATGGATGAATGCAGAAGACTTTTAGGACGGGCCTTTACATTCGTTGCTAAGAAATAACGTACAGTGAAATCTCGGAAGGTATATTATGCGCGCTTCCGTGATTCGACACGGATCGATTTTCACGTCTGCGGAGCATAATGAAAGAAAACGAATTGCTGGCAAACTATTCTACGGCCGGTTATACACTTGTCTGTGTATTTGCGCTCGGTGAATCTCTTTCGTTCCTCAAGGAAACGCTTTCCAATGTTTTCGAGCAACGTGCTGTATGCACTTCGAATAAAATCCTCTCTCTCTCTCTCCTCACTATTTCGCCAGTTAATTATCTTTGAGAATAAATTCATAATCCGTGAACGCAAGTATACGTTACATATACGTATGTTTTACCGCTGCGATCGAGCGCCACCAATTAAATCGCAATTAATTTCCTGGATAATAAATTTAAAAAAAAAAAACAAAAAAACATCTTACTTGAAATTTTTTTGGGAATTAAAAAAACGATTAAATGCAGAAGTCTGGAAAATGTAAATGAAAAATTATAGATGAAATTCTTAAAAATATGTATCATGAGATTTCTGGCGTAAATTCAACTAATTTTCTGGAAATTCATTGTCGTATGCTTTCGACTTTATTTCAGTTTCAATTCGCGGTTGTGTCATCACAAAATACAATGACATTTATTATTGCTTACTCGTTAAACATTCATTTTCCAATGTTGGAGAATGATGAAATATATATATTCGATCTTGAGGAAAGAAACCTTGGACTTGAGCTGTCGGAGTGGATCGAAATATCGTAACTTCGTGAGCCCGAAGAGAGATCCAAGCTGAAGGATCTCCCGGGATCTACGAGAGAGGATTGCGGAGGAGGCAAAGAAGCAGCAAGAGCAGCAACAGATAGTTTGTAGTACACATTGAACCGTTAGTCGAGGGCAGAGCTCGTAAAGGCCGAGAGCACTTCAGACGACATTATATAGCTATCTTGTCTGCTGATGATTCAATCCTTTTCATTCAAGATTCCCCCCTGCCCACCCACCCGACATTTCAAATCACTTGTACTCGTTTTTCTCACCAGCACCACACTGATCTATATAAATCCACCACTTGGAAATCGAGCGTATATTTGATGCATGCATTCACCAGCGAGAAATACAAATGTGTGTCAGAGTGCCGTGACTTTCTTGGCAGCCGCTGAAAACATTCCTTTCTCTCTCTCTCTTGATTATTTCACGGGTACGAGGGAATTCGAGAGGCAAAACGAACGAACATTTTCATGACTTTACAACGGGAACGTCGACACCTATAATATCATTTCAGGTAGTCGTTTGTTTATTCATATAATTCGGTCGGTTAATTTTTTTTTTGTGCTTTTAAGTAAATAATTATTACGTTCATTGCTTTTATTTCTATGATTTAAAATTTTTTTTTTGTTATTATTATGTCTGTGGTAGATAATTGTATTGACACTCTTTTCTATGCATTTTTTGAAATAAATAAATTAAATAAATTATTCGTTGATAGTGAAATTATTTTTTTAATAATTAGTCGTGAGCTGCTAATGAAAATCTGAAGCTTTTTATTCGTTTTCTAAAGTTCATAGAAATTTTTTTTTAATTATATTTTTCTGAAATTTTTCGAGAATATTTTAAATCGTGTTAACAAGGTTTTGTAAATAAATTTTTTCACGTGAAGGGGGAAAGAAAGAAAAAACCCGGAACACGCGTAACTCCAGCCGGAAATCGCGGTAAAAAAAATGTGTAATAAGAAAATAATATACAATCAAGATGAATGACTGTATAAAAGCAAGGGGAAGAGATGATCATCTTTCTTTTTTTAATGGTTTTCAAACTGCTTTATTTATGAATTACTATCATTAGAAAATAAAAAATTAAATCAAATGTACTCGAAAAAATATAATTCTATAAAAAAAAAATTCTATGAAATTCTTAAATAATTTTTCAATTACACAATTTATTTGTTATCAAATGGCACATCAGACACTAAACATTTAACATCAATGAGCTCGAGAAAAATTGCATTTCATAGTTAGGATCACACGAAGAAAAAAAAGTAACCCGGAACACGTAACTCCAGCCGGAAATGACGATATAAAAAAAAAAGTATATAATAATAAAATGATATACAATGAAAATAAATGACTGTCTATATGAAAGTAAGTCGAAGAGATGCTCATCTCTCTTCGAGCTCCCACCTACACAAACTCTTTTTTTTTTTTTTTTTTTTATTTAAATAGTTCCAGATGAATGTAGATGCCAATCGACCGGTTAAAATTTCGATTTCGATATTACTCTCGCATTCTTTTTTTTTTTTTTTGTATCTCTGGTGGGACCCAGTGCTCTAGTATTTACGTAAGGTGACTGTGGAACATCTGGTGGAGTTATAATACTCTCGTGAAAGTCGTGGCTGCGCGCTACCTTCGTCGTCGTCGTCGTCGTCGTCGTTGGGACAAGCGCGGCAAAGCCAGCCACCAGCAACGGTCAGTTAATCTCGTTCGCTCTCGGTTAATATTTTCCACAATTCCATTCTACGTTTATATAGTCGGCGCGCGCTGCTGGTGACTGCGGAACCGAGATATCTGCGCGCTCCGACGAGTTTTTTTTTTTTTTTTTTTTTTTTTTTATCTCTGCGAATCGGTATACGCTCCCAGTTTATTGCTGGTACCTATAATGCCCCGACTTTTGCCAACTTGCCGCATGGTGTGGCGACTCTAAGGAGCCAGACTCTTTTCCGATCCTGACTGCTGGTTTCTAATCGTTGGCACTCTCTGTGCCAAACAAACGAGAAGCGACTCTTTTTCTCACCGAAATCTTTTATGGTCAGAGAAATTGTATACACTGTTAAAAATCAGGTGGTAAAAATCTGTCCTATTACCGGTATTCATAAAGCCAATGGCCGGTGAGCAACAGCTGTTGTGAATTTGCATTATAACCTTAAAACTTTAGAGACGATTTACTTGAAAATTGGTCCATGAAATTCATTCATATTTATGGATTTTGTTCTTGCCATGATTCTGCTTCGATTGCCTAAAGTTTTATTGATTTTTATCGAATTATTCCGGATTTAAATGGATTTAAAGTTTTGAGGTGGGAGTTTGTATTATAACCTCAAAACTTTAGAGACGATTTACTTGAAAATTGGTCCATGAAATTAATTCATATTTATGGATTTTGTTCTTGCCATGATTCTGCTTCGATTGCCTAAAGTTTTATTGATTTTTATCGAATTATTCCGGATTTAAATGGATTTAAAGTTTTGAGGTGGGAGTTTGAATTATAACCTCAAAATTTTAGACACGATTTACTTGAAAATTGGTGCATGAAATTAATTCATATTTATGGATTTTGTTCTTGCCATGATTCTGCTTCGATTGCCTAAAGTTTTATTGATTTTTATCGAATTATACCGGATTTAAATGGATTTAAAATTTTGAGGTGGGAATTTGTATTATAACCTCAAAACTTTAGACACGATTTACTTGAAAATTGGTGCATGAAATTAATTCATATTTATGGATTTTGTTCTTGCCATGATTCTGCTTCGATTACCTAAGGTTTTATTGATTTTTATCTACTTATTCCGGATTTAAATGAATTTAAAGTTTTGAGGTGAGAGCGGAATAATTTGGACACACTTGCTTGTGTGAATTTTAACGCTATAAAAACGTGTTACTACCAACAATAAATTAGTCAATACTGGACGAGACTTGACGCTCTTTTTTAATCCTTTTTAACACACTTGACTCTGATATACAATAATTGCTATTGTGACGAGATACTTCGTAAATACAAATTGTAAAGCAGCTAAAAATTTTTTAATTCCCGTAAAATGTACAGGTGTTCAAATAACGAGAAAAATATTACTGCAGACAGTAAGAAAATGAAATGTATGCATGATATGCATTTTTCACGTGACTCAGTGTCCTTTAATTATATAAATTGTACCATCTAAAAAAAAAGAGACCAAAAATTAAAATTCCCAATAAGAAAAAAATCTGGAGTTTTCTAAAGAAAAAAAAAATCAACAAAACATCCCGAAAAATATAAATTCCAAAATAATTCCTACTCCAAATTGTGTTCTCTTTTAAATCTGCAAAAGGAAACTAATTACCCACTCGTAATTGTTCCAATAAAAAAAAATACCCCGTTATTCCCAGCAAAAACTTGCCACTCCGAAGGACTCAAACAACTATAAGGCAAATTATATGGTCGATGAATAATTTCTCACCTTGTTCCTCTCTAATCCAATCTAACGGACATAATATATCACAGTTTCACTCCACGACTCGTTATTCTCGATGCAAATATCACAGCACTTTTAGTTAATTAATTATTATTAAAAAAAAAATTTTAAACAAAAAAAAAAAAGAAACCCAGCGTAAGTCACTCGTTAAAATAATAAACCAAAATTATTGGAAAAAAAATCACAGTATTTACAAAAAATCTAATTTCTCGAATTTTCGATTTATTTTTTATATAAAAAATGAATAATATCTTTTTACGATAAGGGTTGAATTTAAGGTCGGCTTTTAGGCGGCCGATGAATTTAGCATGTTTGACCGATAAATTTCCGCGAAGTATGTTTACGGCTTGACGCTCGGTTGTAGAGTGCCGAAGACAAATGAAACTCGATCGAATCGGCCGTGTCAAAAAACGGGGCATGAGGGAGGTAAAGTAGAGGAAAGAAAGAAAAAGAAAAAGAAAAGGAAAAAAAAAAAAAAAGGCAAGTAGTGCCGACAACCCGGCATTTTCCCTTTCGCTCGTCTCGGACTTGCCCTACCCTGAGCCTCGTTTTGTGCTTCCCCCACCGCTCGGACAAGTCCCCCGGGGCCTGTTCAACGCAGCAGTGGGGCCCGACTGACTCTGTCCACGCGTGTGCGCGCCGCCGCGACACACCGATGCCTTCGCTCTGCGGCTAAAGTCCGCTCTTTCGCGATTACTCGATCGAGACCAAAGCAACAATCTCTCCTTTTGCACTCTGATATCATATTATTCTTGTCTCTTTAGTCGTGATCGGCAATGTCGTTCAGCCGGCATTTACCTCAGACAGATCCATTACCGAGGCTAAAAAAAAAAGAAAGAAAAAAAAAAAAAATTTGTAAGAGTGTTAATCGGAACTAGTATGCCGACCTCATTGCATTTGAGATACAGTTGAACTGATACAGTTTTTAAAAAAAATTGTTAAAAAATTTTCGACTGCAAAAAAGGTGCTTAATTGGTAAACAATATGGGTAAACAAAAATTGAGAATTAATTAAATAACCATTTGCATATTATAGTCCAGAGATTTCTGAGATCCTGTGTATAATAAACATTTTTTTTCTTCGAATTTTGAAAATTCAAAATTTTGATGATGGTTTCGTCTAGAAAAAAAAATAAAAAATAAAACATGTCGTGGTAAAAAAAAAGATTCCCATATTTTGAGAAAATTCGCCGAATAATTAAAATAAAATTGAAAATAAAAGCCATTTTAATTAGAACAAAAATTAGGACATTTTTTTTTTTAAGATAAAAAATAGATGTTATTCTAGGTCCACTCTTGAACTGTGATGGGGATACTTGCTTTTAGTCCTAGATTTTATGGAAAAAAAATTTCAGAACTTTGCATCTGGTGAAAATTCATTTTTACTCAATAGTTATGGAAAAAACATTATTTTATAGGGTGATAAAAAATCAAAAAATAAACTCTTTTTTTTGGACCGAAATATGCCGAAAAAAAGTTCGTCAACTGAAACCGAAGAGGTCCGGCCAATGGCCATATGAGTTGACTTGGAATGCCCCATATATTTCCAAAATTATAATTTATAAGTGGTTTCAATTTAACATTAAATAAAGTACGCAGCTTCTGAATAATAAAACTTGTATTTTATAGGAAAGTATTTGTCGAAAAACATGTGGCAAATATTTTTTAAACACTTTTCACCTGAGATTTAATTTTTCCAAAGTTTTTTGTCTCAGGAAAAAAATTTAATTTAATTTCCCAAATTATTTTTAAAATTTATCTTTGGTAGTTATGAAATCTCCATCTTCGCGTGAGGCTCAAAAATTTTCTTATATTTTACAAGATTTTTCCGAATTTTTTCAGATTTTTCAAAAAAATACGTTTTGAAACAAAACAAAAATTCAAAAAATTATATCTCAGGTAAAAAGTGTAAAATTTTTTTTTTTTTAATTTGCTCCGTGTTTTTGCGACAAATACTTTTGTATAAAAAATTACGACGCCGATCTGAGGCGTCATCGCCAGATCTTGATCGAGATGTTATGGAATGCCCCATATATAATATAGAGCTTAGGTTGCGTTCCCCTCATTCACATCGATCTATATACGATAACTGTCACCAGTAAAAGTATAATCATAATTGTCGGAGATAGGATATGAAGACATTAATTTACTGAACTATAATAAACGACCGGACGTAAATATGTTCGTGTAGGATATAGAGACGTTTCTACGCGGCTTATATATACGCTTTCCCTTGACATTCCGAGTAGAGCTGAGAGACGACCCGCTCTCAGTTTGACAAAAACTACACGCGTATAATGAGGGGCCAGAAGTCGGTCACAGGAGCGAAGGAAATGTCCATATCCATGCTTCAACTGACAAAAGCATCCTGTTGGCAATACTGCGATGAATATACGCTAATTTATCTCTGATGGCGCCGCTCTGGTGGCGAAATCGGGCGTAAAACAGGGGAGAGGGAACACCCCTTACCATGCTCGGTGAGATATCATTGGTTGTTCGAATATTAATGGTGGTAAATCGAAAATATGTAAACATCTGAAACTTATATGTTCGAAATTCTTACCACTCTATTATAATGTATTATGATTATTTTTAATGCCTCCATTTAGCTTGTAAAGATTCGAAGGTCCTTATTAAAAAAAAAAAAAGTATTAAAAAAATTTTTTTTGAGAATACTTCTTTATTAAATCATAATTGTTTTTTTTTCTAAATTAAATTTCAACAGGATTAAATTGAACGAAAAGAAAAAAAAAATTTTTGTAGAGCTACTTGCGCGTCTGACCAGTATCAGCCATCTCTACTTGTACGTCGGAGTGTGGCGGCAGTAGAATAGGTACGTACTGCAGCGACATTCGATCTGTTATCTAATGCTTTTTTTTTTCTTCTTTTTATGTAAAAATTTTCTTCTACCAAAATTACAAAATAAAAGCTAGGATCATTATTTTGTTGCATCACGATTTTTGTCGATTACAAAAAAAGAATAGGTTTTATAGGTAACTTTTACAAATTTGGAGTATACAAGTTTGTGTATACAATTCTTACAGTTTTTTAGTCATTTTTGGCCTTTTTTTTTTTGAGAAAATACATTAAACAAAAAAACGTATAAAAATATTAAAATTATTCTATTTAAAAAAAAAATTTTCAAATAAAATATCTTTATTAATTTCATTATTTTTTTCGCTTTTATTATTTTCATGCAAAAAAATGCAGCAAAAAAATGAAATCGAAAGAATTATTTAAAAATCGTGTTTGAATAAACGTAATCAATTTATCGCAGGCGTCTAAATACGAGAATATTTATTCAGTAGAGAGATGCGATGGCTATGTACAATAAAACGCGTCTACGCATCATATATATCTCAAGTATTTATCGCCCGATACATCATATTGTCTTTGTTGATAAGAAGCCGAGTTTTTAAAATATTCTCCGATAAACAATTCCAATGCGCTTTTTAGATAGGCATATTAACGTCATTTCATCGCCGCAATTTCGTTTATTGTTGCGCATTATGATGTTATGTGTCAACACATCAATTGGTTGACATGATTTTACCCTGCATTTTATATACAAATCTATAATTACCACATGAACTTCACGTTCTAATAAACAATCATAGTTTTCTCAAAAGTCAAACGATTTCCCAGTAAGAGTGATCCCATTTTTCTTTTTTCTTTTTTCTTCTCTATAAGTACATGTTTCCCTTATACCGATTATCGAACTATTATTATTATGCGCACGCATCGTCGATTCATCGAAATCGTGAGTTACGCGGTTGTGTGTACAAAATAACAATCGAAACGGTTGTGTTTTTTTTCTTTTCTTGTCACAGTGACCTAGAATGGGATCGCCAATTCACTGCGCCAGTTAATAATACGGTTAATTAATCATAGTTCGACTCTCATTCTTATTTTTTGCGTTACACCGTTAAAAATGATTCATCGAAGGAACCTACAAAATAATGAAATAAAATCCGTTGCGTTTTCGTGCGTTCTCGGAAATCGTCGGCTGTCAATAAAGCGCAATGTGCGAACGTGTTAAAAGCATTTCTGTCAGACTGAAAGATCAGTCCCGGAGCGTTCGGTGATCGCGAGCGCGCGCGTGTCAACGATTTCACAATCGTTTAGCCGTTCCTAGCCGAGATATGTGAGAACGATTCACGAGATAACTGGATTTTTTTCATTTTAGTCACCTCATCTCCTACGGAATCATTCTAAATGTGTTATTTCGCCGATCTAACCTCCAAACGTTCAGCAAGAACCTGTCTGCCAACATCGAGACTATCTACGAAAATCGTATCCTTTCAATTTTACTTTATTTCTTTCTTAAAACAAAACAATAACAAACAAAATCATGCGATTCTCGTTTTTCGTTAGCGTTAAAACTATCGTGGAGAAAGATGAAAGAAAAAATCGTCGATTCTGTATTGACCTCATTCGCCTTATATGGTTGATACATTCTTATTCATTCTTCTTTTTGTTGCTTATCATTTTTTAGTTTTTAAAGAATCGCGTTTTTCTCGTTTTTTTGTTATTGTCAAAATTTCGTGGACAAAGACAAAAAGAATCGTCAATCCTTTTTCATTGTTTTTTTTTTGTTTATCATTTTTTAGTTAAAAAAAATCGAGTATTTCTCGCTTTTTGTTATTGTCGGAAATTCATGGACAAAGACAAAAAAAAACGATTTTGTATTGACCGTATTCGCCTTATATGGATGCTCGTTTTTTGTTATTGTCAAAATTTTGTAGACAAAGGCAAAAAGAATCGTCAATTCTGTATTTACCTCATTCGCCTTATATGGATGCTGTATTTTTCATTGTTTTCGTTGTTGTTTATCATTTTTTAGTTTTTAAAAAATCGAGTATTTCTCGTTTTTTTGTTATTTTTAAAATCTCATGGACAAAGACAAAAAAAATCGTCGATTTTGTATTGAACCTATTTGCCTTATATGAATCCTGCATTTTTTCATTGGTGTTTTGGTAGTTATCATTTTTTAGTTTAAAAACAATTGAGTATTTCTCGTTTTTTATTATTGTTAAAATTTTGTGGACAAAGATGAAAAAAATGCACATTTTGTTGTTTGTTGTTTATCATTTTTTTTTAGTTTACGGCGTAAAATAAAAGTTGTGTCCGTTAATAATCTTGTTGCAACTGTGTCTGTTTGTAGAATTTTTGTAACTCATTTTTTTGTATTTGCAGAATTTAGGAGAAAACTTAATGATCAAAACGGAAGCTTTTTTTGTTATTTTTGTTATCGCTTATCATTTATTTTTTCCACTTTGTAGATTTTGTATTTGCTCCAGGAGAATATTTATCTGTCGACGTTTATTTGTTGACCTTCTTGCCTTATATGGAAGGCTTACTTCTCTTTGTTTTCATTGTTTGTAGGTAACTACAAAGAAACTATGCCTCTCAAGTAGGCTTCGGCGGTACAGTCGTGTTATTCAAAATTTTCAAAACGTTTTGTACACATTTTCAAAATGAAATTGTTATTGAATCAGGTAAAAAGCAGATTGTATAGACTCTCGCTTGAAGTTTTAAAAAATGTATAACAATTGATTTATAGAAAAAAGGCTGCAAAGTAAAATGTTGCAAATTTTTTTTCATCAACATTTTTTTTCTTTTCGCAAAGCTTCATCAATGAGGAAGCCAAAATTGATCAACATACTTCCTCGCTTTGTAAAAAAAAAAAAGATTTCAGCTCGATTAAAATCTCATTAAAATGTTGAAAAAAGAAATTTTCACGAAAGCATAGCTTCCTCTATGAGAAAGCTAAAATAATTCAATTTATGCTGAGAACCTGTGAGACATATTTTTTGTTTTTGTTTCTAGTTATTGGAAGAAAAACTATGCACCTTAACAACTTCTTTTCAACAGCATAATATCTCAAATTTTAGAAACAAATTTGTTGACTCAAAATGCCGAATAACGAGTCAACGGATGAACCAGATCAAAGTGTGGAATGTCAAGGAAACGAAGAAAATTTGGCAACTCCCGATCCAGAATTTGATGACGCTCTCGCGGTACCCGATTCCTTGGAAATAACGATAGATGAAAATGGAGAAGCTGTTGGCGTTGTTAAATGCGACGGAAATGAAATAATTTGTGACTCTACAGGTATCCGGCATTACTGTGTTTACTAAAGAAAATCAGTTTATTAAACGCTTAAAATTCTCGGCAAATTTTTAGAATTACTGTAGGAGAATTTTTTATACGAAGGATTTTTTTATATGAATTAATTGGGGGGTATTTAGAAGCAAAAGGGTGAAAGAAAAGGGCGAACTTTTGGAAAAGTAACAAAAAAAAATATATATTTATTTTATTTACAGGTCAGATTGGATCTATACCATTCTCATCTGTACACGCTCCTGCTGTAAAATTTAAGAGTCCAAATCGTAATTTGTTTATTCCCGGTGAGGAAGTTCAAGTGAAGATCGTAGACAACGAACGTAGCGTCACTAGCCATCCTCTGAATCCTAATTTGTATACTATAGAGCTTAAGCATGGGCCATTTGTCTGGAGTATCAAGAAAAGATACAAGCACATACAGAATTTGCATAATCAATTGAAAATTTATCGAGCCAGCTTGAAGATACCCTTTCCTACGAAAAATCACAGGGAGCGCAGAAATAGCTTGAAAAATCTTGTAAGCGCCGAAATTAAACGAAGAAAAAAAGGTGCTCTGCCAAGGTAGGTTTAAAAAAAATCTTAACTTTCATTTTAATAGACTCGTAGTATAAAAAATTGATTTTTTTTTTTTTTTCAGATTTCCAAACATTCCTGATGGGCTACTTTCTTACGAACATTTGCATGAGAGAATGAGGGTTTTGGAGGAATACTTGGGAAATCTTTTAAACATCGAGATCTACAAACGACATCCAGAGACAGTAATATATTCAAATTCGCTATTTTAATAGCAATGCTATTGAACATTTGAACCGAAAACAGAAGAAAAAAAAGTATAGCTAAAGTTAATTAACATTCGATTCATCGAAATCATATAATAAAACGAAAAACAATTTTAAAACAATGCAAGAATTCCAAGTTTCGTTTATTTGCAAAATTTTCATCATCAATAATTCAGAACATTAATTACAGATTAATTTTCTCGAATTGTCACACTTATCGTTCGTCCAAGATCTCGGTATGAAAGGTAAAGAAGGTTTGATCCTCAAACGAACAGGCTCAAGCGCAAAGGCCGGTTGTAATTTTTTGGGTCTCTCGGAAGGCATGAGTTGCATGCGATGCAATTATTTTTGCACCTCGTTATGCGCCACATGGAACTCGAGGCATCTTGTCGTAAAAGACACTTTTTTAACGTACATCAGTCCAAAGGATGGAAGAATCAAATCGGTTATTCTGATGGACAATGGCTTTGAGGTCAGCTCGGGAATGTTCTCGACGGGACTGAGGAACGGTTTACAGATATTGAATTTCAGCAGGCACATTATTTTCAAATGTTGGACCCGAAGAAAAGCCAAGGAATGGCTTGAATTCATTCAGACTGTCGCAAATAACGAGGGAAAGGAATTTCTTCAAGCGAATCCACACAAGTCTTTTGCACCTTATAGATCACCTACTCAAGCCACGTGGTTCGTCGATGGCTCAGATTATATGTCTGCAGTTGCCGATGCTCTCGAAAATGCAAAGGAAGAAATTTTCATTGCCGATTGGTGGTTATCTCCCGAAATTTTTATGAAGAGACCAGCCATCGGTGGTGATTATTGGCGTCTCGACAAAATACTCCAGAGAAAAGCGGTAAATATCGATATATCGAGTATTAAGGTCGCTATAGCAGTCCAATCGAGTCAAATCACAGTCTTGAAAAAAAATATTTTAGAAGAAAAATCTTCTCATGAACCGTGATTTTTAATGCTTTTTGTATATTACCCGATATATAACATAGCAGCTTCAGGAGCTTATATCTCTGTAACTAAATGGTTAACCATTTTTAAATTGCAGTAAAAAACGTGTCTTGCTATAGTTACCTTGAAAAAATAAAAATAGAATTTCATTGAATATGCGTTTTTTAAAAATAACTATCGTATATAGCTTCTTTATAAAATTTACAAAAATTTTCTTATTGTCTTGCATTCTATAGCTAGGATAGGATTGAATCGGTAAGGTTTTCAAGCGTTTCTCATTCTAGGAAATAAAATATTGTGAATCAATCTCGATTTTTTAAATTTGTAACAGCTAGAAGGAGTCAAGGTTTTCGTGATGATTTATAAAGAGGTAGATTTCGCACTCGGAATAAACAGTTATTATAGTAAGCAGAGGCTAGTGCAAGGTTGTCCGGAGAATATAAAAGTACTGCGGCATCCAGATCACGCGAGGGCCGGTGTATTGCTGTGGGCGCATCACGAAAAAATCGTAGTTGTAGATCAGTCGCTGGCATTTCTCGGAGGGATCGATTTGTGCTACGGTCGCTGGGACGACAATCAGCACAGACTAACCGATCTCGGTAAGCTCTGATTTCCGTGAAAAAAAAAAAATTATATTAGGTTTAGTCAGTTTCGTTCGTATGCGAATTATTCATTTTTTCCACAGGTTCCGTTCAACACTCGAGTATTTACATTCCGTCAAAGGGAAAAGAAACGACAACCAGTAGTAAAAGAAGCACGAAATTTAGAGACAGTAAACATGTACTTCTGTCTTTGGCGATTGCCACAAATACCGTTGCAATGGCTACGTCAAAATTCTTGCCAATTTTGCCGTTAGTAGCCGTAAATACAAATTAATAATTTAGAGTTCAAAGAGTTCGGCTATTAGTATAATTTTTTTTTTATTACAGACCTATGATCAATAAAAGACCAGCGGAAACTTCGCTACCAAAGTTATTGTCCGTAA
Source organism: Perithous albicinctus (assembly GCA_964016905.1). Taxonomy (NCBI): domain Eukaryota; kingdom Metazoa; phylum Arthropoda; class Insecta; order Hymenoptera; family Ichneumonidae; genus Perithous; species Perithous albicinctus. Next base: position 20,504,043 of record OZ024693.1, on the reverse strand, counting down.
ATCCTCTGATGATTTCACCAACCGATAAAGAACCGATTGAAGGCGTCAAATGCAATACACCCGAAGCACAGCGAAAGAATTTATTCGGAATGGCGAAAACTACAGTTGACAAAGTCAAATACAATGTTAAGGCGAAACGAAGGGAGTGGATAAATATGGTTTACAGTCCGAACGAATGCGCCGTCGACGAAGACGAGGATGAAGATGAGGTCGACAAGTGAGATTCTATGAATTAATATTTGTATTTTATTCATTTCAGTGTCAATGTTTTACTGTTATCATTTTTTTTTCTTTTTCTTTGCAGTGTATTGATGCGGTATGCGGAGGATTTCGATGTCGAGTTGAGAAACAACGCGAAAACTTTTGGCGATTTAACGGGAGGCGCTAAACTGTGGCTAGGCAAAGACTACACGAATTTTATTGTAAAGGATTTTGATAATCTCGAGAGACCGTATCAGGATCTTGTGGATCGAAGTACTACGCCTCGGATGCCATGGCACGATGTTGGTGTTATGGTGCGAGGGGCTACAGCCAGAGATGTCGCGAGACATTTTATTGAACGATGGAACGCGATCAAAGTAATTAATAATTCTTATTATGCATACAATGAAAAGTTTAAATATTCAACATTTTTGTTCCGCATATTTTGGTCCAAAAAAAAGAGGTTATTATTTTTTTTGCAGATTTTTATCACTTATTTTACCCTATAAAATAATTTCCAGCCTTAAACTTGTGAAATTTTGCCCATAAAATCTAGGACTAAAAACAAGTATTTCCAGCATAGTTCGAAAGTGAACCGAGAATAATTTCTATTTTTTATTTATTTTTTTTAATTTGAAGAAAAAAAAATTTTTTTCTTATGTGAAAACTGAATATTATGATATTCTTCATTTTTGTAGTTGGAGAAAGCAAAGTTGAATATAACTTACCCATTTTTGCTGCCAAAGTCGTACAAGAATTGCTCGAGCGATGCGCCATTTGTCGATCCAAGCGCAAATCACAAAGTCAAGTGTCAGGTACTGAGATCGGTGAGCTCTTGGTCAGCGGGCTTTCTCGAGCCGGATACTGTCGAGCAAAGCATACACGAGGCTTACATCGATGCTATAAGCAACGCAGAAAGGTTTTAATCAACTATTTCATTCTTCCGAATACGTTAAAAGCTCCAAAAAAAAGAACAGAGCTTTTATTTTATCCCCAATTCGTAATATTCTTAATAGAAAATCTAATTTTACAGATATATCTACATAGAGAATCAATTTTTTATAACTCACGCTACGATCGGACGTAGCTCGGTTAGAAATCGCATTGGAGAAACTTTGTTGAAGAGGATATTGCGCGCTCACAGGGAAGGTTCGGTGTTCAGGGTATTTGTGGTAATGCCTTTGCTGCCAGGTTTTGAGGGTGAAGTTGGCGAGCCAAGTGGAACCGCTCTTCACGCTATAACCCACTGGAATTACTCATCGATATCAAGGTTCCTCTCGTTTCACAAGAAACATTTCAAATTTTCCGATAGATTATCTTATTTACCGATTCTGATATTTTGCGTCCTGCTCTAATTCGCAGAGGTCGAGATGCAATTCTAAATCAACTGATCGAATCCGGTATCGAGGATCCATCCGAATACATAACATTCCACGGTTTAAGAGCTCATTCGTTGCTTAACGGCACGATGGTCACCGAGCTCATTTACGTACACAGCAAATTAATGATTGTCGACGATACTACTGTTATCTGCGGATCTGCTAATATCAACGACAGAAGCATGATCGCTACTAGAGACAGCGAGATCGCAGTCATAATTCACGTAAGTTTAAAGTAAGAGGGTGATTCGATTTTCCAATCGAATATTCGAAAAGTTGTCGAAAAACGAAAATTCGCGCACCCCAAAAAATAACAATTACGAACAAGTTGATAAAAGTCCGACAATTATTCAGGATGAAGAATTCACGAAGAGTACAATGAACGGATTGCCTTTTCGATGCGGCAAATTCGCAGGTTCTCTACGAAAGCAACTTTTTCGAGAACATTTGGGCCTTTTGTATTCGGACGAGATAATCCAGGTTGACGATATAATTAAGAAATCGTTTTACAAGGACGTATGGTGCGCTAGAAGCCAACGAAATACCGAAATATTCGAACAAGTATTTCGCTGTATTCCTTCTGACAATGTTGTCAATTTTGCTATGTTGAAGGAGTATCAGAGCGAAATCCCTTTGTGCCAATCCGACCCAATTTTGGCGGAACAGACATTAGCGAATGTTAAGGTAAAAAACCTTGAAAATATATATAAATACACAGACATAGCGTTATCACTGTTAAAAATATTTGCAAACTTTTCATTACCGGACATTTTATTCATATCCTGCAAAACCAGTAATGAAAACTCACAGCAACATTTTTTTAACAGTCTAGAAAAAAAAAAGTACGACTGTTGACATAATCGTGTTATTATTATTTAGGGACATCTCGTAAACTTGCCACTGAATTTCCTGTGCAACGAAACACTCACACCAGCAGCTTCCACCGTCGAAGGAATAATGCCAACGTCTCTCTGGACTTAAATTACGCAAAAACAACGATCAGTATTACTGTTTTAGCAATTAACTTATTTCTTTAAGCCTTTCGTCGAACTTTCCACGGGAAACGACTACTCTGTTTTTAGTTGTAAACGCAGATGAGCATCTCCCGTTTTTAACTTTTTATCAGAAGTATTTGGAATCGTTATTAGTTGTCATATTTTATACACTCCATAAGTTTAAATTTAGGCTCTCGCTTACGCAGAATTTGGGATCCTCATAGATTAATAGCTCAATTGTGCAGTTTAAGGATTCTCTACGAGCTGTTTTAAACTATTTCAACGATATTTTTTGTAATTATTAAGGTGATTGAGAAGCTTTAAATCAGTCAAATCAGTGCTAAATTTGTGTGACCGTTTCTGTACAGTTTTACGCGTTAAGTAACAATGGTAAAGGATGATTTATTTTGCAGCATGTGTATTTTATGCAGAAACGCATTAATAGTGATGAATTTGCGGAAACATTAACTGGTTAACGTTTTCTAAGGAGGTTACATCGAGTTTAGGGAAAAAAAAACGAAATTCTCTGCATGTATATTTGAATTAGGAACAAATACTCAAAAAATCACCCTAAATTGCGGTCACTTAAATCATTTTGTATGAATAATTTTTAAAGAAATTCAGCACTGATTTGTCTAGTACGAAGCTTAAACGATGAGTTTGAAGACTCGAGTAATAAAATTGAGGTGCGCTTTTTTAAGCTTACGTAAACGGCCTCAAACTATCGATAAACAATGGCATCTTCGTTCAGGGATTTTGTGATTGATTTTTGTAATTATGCTGTAATACTTATGACTTTACTATGGTCTCAAACACTTATTTTAAGCTCACGACAATATTTTATCGATAAAAAAGACTAGTAATTTTTTTACGCTTAAAATTACCTTTAAAATACTGTTTCAAGTTGAGTCTATTTAAGCTGGAGCTCAAACTACGAATAATCCAGACATGCTCCAACTTTTTTTCTTTTATTGATATTGTACAAAATTAATTATTTATACTGATATTAAGTAATATATTGAATACAAAAGTTTTAAATAATAAATAATAATTTATTTACGGCACAGAAAGTGTGAGAGCCATTTTTACCTGAAGAGAAAAGCATCTTAAGTATCTTCTTCATCATTTTACGGGTGTATTTTCCTCGTATTGCGTCATAGCTTCCAACGTTATTGAAAAAATGTGACTCACACGCACACACTTTATTTTCAATTGACTATACTTTAAACGCCGTGTTTATGAATGTGATAATAAGCTTTACGAGATCAGCGCCGGACTTTTCCAGAGCGAACCGAACTGGATATCATTCGTTCAATCAAGTGTTAATGGAGATTTTGCATACCCGCAGCGCGAACGATTAGAGTAGGCGGTCGGCCGCAAACTAAAGAGCACATCCTGCCGCGACCGCTCACGGTAAATCACTGACGAATATACCATTCTTCCTCGAGACTCCCGAGTCGCGATTGACGACAGTTACGTCGTCATTGTAACATTGCTTCCGTTCGATGATGCTGCGTGTTGCATTAATGAATGTCCTCGTCGCGCGTTTTTGCTATAATTCCGATCGCTGCCATAAACATATGCATCGTACATCGTTTGAGGGCAAACCGGATAATTATTACAGATGCAATGATAAAAAAAAACCGGTGCAGATTTTTTTTACATTTTATTTGCATGGAACTCCCACGCGTTTATTTAAAAGCACTGCTAATATTTGCTTCAAATCACGGTTGAGCGATTTTCGAAAAAAAAAAAAATTCGTTGAAAATAATTTTTGGCTGGAGAGATTTGTTTTCTCTCAGTGCATAAATGTGAAGAAGCTTTCTTTGAATTTCTGTATAGTTTTTGTTTTTCAATGTCTACTCTTCTGCGACAAACTTTTGTTTTTATTTAGCGTTATTTTTTTTTTTTTCTCAGTTTAAAGATTTTGGTTATATTCTTGCTTGCCTGGTAATTAATGTATGTTTTCAAATTGCAGGAGGTAGTACGTGCGACAGATTTTCAAAATTGGATTTTTGCGATCAACGATATTTGGGAGAGTCTAAATTACGAGCGTTGTAATTGAAGTGTTATTTCTTGCTATCAGATTCCATCACCGGAACATATAACACATAAGCTACCAGTGAGTTAGCAGCAGACGTAGCGGACTTGATTATTTCTTCAATTCTCGCTATTTCATGATTATTCAAAACATTCTTTTGGCGCGATGTCTTCCGAAAACGCAACGACGCTTCAGAAAAGAACGTAAGCTGTATAAAAAGTATTGCACATTATTTGAGACGCTTGTTGATCGAGCCAAATTTGGAGGTCCGATTTTTTTTAAAATGGGGACTCGAAATTAAAATTAAAATAAAATTAGAATCGTGCCTCTACGTTTCAATGTCTTAACACTCATAAACATTTGTTTAAGGCTTCTCAATCAGCAAGACATGGACAGGATGTCTGGTCTCGTTTATCCAAACTCACCGATTCCCAGATCACCGAGGAAGCCGACGGTTTTACTTGGCATTATTTACTTCGGTGGTCCTTCAAATGATACAATAATTCTATCAATTATCAACAATCACAGACGCACTTTCCATGTTCTTCCGGACAAGCGACTTCTGTGTTTCGTCACAAATCACCGGCTAGTCGACATTTGTCACCACACCGATCGGTATCGAGGAATAAAATCGGTTACAATTGGGAGGACGTTAAATCAATACGAAAAACACAGTCAACAGCACTTCCAGATCGTATGTAAATTCTAGCCAGCAATATAAATTATTTATGTGAAGGATAAATATATTTTATCGTAAATTTGCGCAAATTGTCGGATGGACTCAGTGAGACAGGTAGATTTTTTTTTTTTCGTCGAACTTTTGCAAAAGGATCTGCGAAATTTTGAAGCAATTGATACTGATTGATAAAAAAAATTATAGAACATTTTTTTTCGTCTCAAATTCAAGTATTTGCAAAGATAATCCGCTTTATAAAAATCTAATGAAGAGTTCGAACTCATTTTTTGAACGAAAATTTAGGATTTCAAAAGATTTCAAAGGATTTAAAAAAAAAAAAAAGTGATGACTGATGGTGTAAAAAACTGAGCTGGATTGCCTTATATATTAAATTTGCTCTGATTCATCGGTCAGTGAAAAGTGGGCAGTGGCCACGAGGGACAACAGCTTCGACGCCGGATCTCAAGGTTGAGGATCAGAGCGTTGAAACGGAAGCTAGCCAACCTGGAAACTACAATAGAAGAAGACATGGTCGAAGAAGTTGTTACTATAATTTACAACTAGTCCTACTTGTACTAAATTGTATAACATTGGTAAGAACATTTTTATCGAAGGTATTTAAAAGCATCGAAAGGATTTCAATTTACAACAGTTTTCGAGTTGATTTTCTTTTTTTTTCAGGTGGCAGGTTTAATTTATTTAACGACAGGAGTGGTAATGACAATTTACAAAGAAAGTGTGCTAATTATCGTCGAGTATCGGCTCTACGTTTTATGCGTCATTCTCATGTACACCGAAGCCATTATTCTGCTCTTTCTTTCGATTACTGAATTTAGTTTTTTTCATCAGAATGGATCCCGAATACGGGTAACTATAACAGAATTGTGACAAAATTGTCAAATCGATAATTATCTTATCGTCTTATCAATTTATGTGTATAGAGATTTTTTTATCAACTTTAACAGGTCAGCTGCTCTGTACTCATAGCAACTCTTACGATTTCCCTTGGCATTCTGCAGAACACTTTTCAAAATAGTGTTCAGAATAATTTAAAGCAACAAATGATCTCGAGCATCAGAGTGAAATCGTATTTTACCACAAGTGATGCTTGGAATTACTTTCAGGAGACGGTAAATTCAAAAAGTATTTTGCTATAAATTACCTTACGATGCTGTAATAATCGGTCTGTTTAAGAAAACTGGTTAAGAAAAATCTGGATATCTTGAAAAAAGGGGCATTCCTTGTCCAACTACACGTTACTTCTCTTTCTCTTTTTGACAAAATAAATTAAATATAGGGGGCAAAACACGTCAAGTCGTCCACCCCAATTTTTCATATCAACAAAACGTACTCACATTTCTTCAGGCTGGAATATGCAATAAAAAATCTGAAAAAATTCCTACGTTTTTTTTTCTTCAACTAGACCAAAATTGGGGTAACCGAGTTGACGTGTTTTGCCTCATAGATCAAGAATTTAGAGCCGAAAAATAATGGAAAAGGTAACATTTTCGAACTAAAGTAAAATGAGCTCAATATAGTTTTACGAATCGGTTGCATTGTATTTTAATAATCTGTTTAATCAGTCAAATTATATTTTGCCCTAAATGAGAATCTTAAATGATCATAAAACAAACATAAACATACCGGTTATGACGAATCGCTAGGAAATCTAACAGAATAATTTAAAGAGAAAAAAAAAAACACCTGTGAAATAGTTCAAGTGTTGCGGAGTCCGTGGACATTTGGATTGGTGCGAGAAAAATGATGTTCCATTCGATGCTACGAATTCGACAGACTTTTTGGGCTCGTATACGTGCCATTTGCCAATATCGTGTTGCAACGATAACATTGATAAAACAATGTATTCAGAAAAATCGTGGCATTCACGCGAAGGTCCAATACCGTGCGTCACTTCACCTACTCCCTGGAATACTCATCACGTTGGCTGTCTCGCGTACGTGAGAAGAGAAATATATTATATTGGCAAATTATTCAGGATTACGAGCTTTGGAACTGCAATTGTTTTGGTAAAGATGTTTCTCTTTCTCCCGAGACTCAAAAAATGTTTTATATTGTTTGATTTGTAATTCATTTTTCGTTTTTTTTTCTTCCAGTTTCTTTCGTCAGCGATTGCTGGACTGATCTTTGTGTATCTTTGACAAGAAAGAAGAGCAGATTTTATTTTTCTACCTAATAATACATGATTGATCATGTGAATAGCAATCAATAAAAGCATCTCTGATTTTCCAAAATTTTATTACGATAGTACTAATCAAATAATCAAATTAATCATTTCTTTTGTTTCAATTTGATATCTTTGATTTTACTTAAAATTTCACAGAATTTACAGAGTAATCTCTGGAATCCACATATTAAAATCGGGAGTGCGTGCTAATTGAAAGAGTAAAGAAAAGTGACATCGCTATTTGGTCCATTTTTTTAACTGGCTTAAATATTTGATTTTATATCTGAATTCTCGAAATTAAAATGAGGAACCAGTTGAAATTTTGAATTCGGAATTCCCTGGTACCATTTTTTTTATTCAAAATTTGGAACCATTTGAATTTTTCGGCAACTATTTTTTTTTTATTATTATTATCGGAATTGTACAGGGTGTCCCATTTTAATCTTAAAATACTGCGCAGATCAAGTTTTGAGTATAACGAGAAAAAAACATTGGTCCAAAATTCAAAATGGCGGAATTGCAACCATCAGCTGACATGTTTAAAAAAAATGGAAAAACGACTTTTTTTTCTACCAAAAAATTCGCGTTGTCAAAACTAACAACTTTTCGTAGGAAAACTTTTTTTTAACTCCATATTTGTTAGATTATTAGTATCGAAAAATTGCTCCGATTAAATTCGTTTGGTTTGAAATTAATTAAATAATGTACATTAAGTAGAATCCGCCGAATCCAGTATAAAAAAAAATGATCTTTCAAACAAATATATTGCATAATCCGACTGAACAATAGCATATCCCAATAGTAAATAAACATGGCTAGTGTAGAAACCGGCAGTACCGCTTGAAAATCCTCGCTCGCAAAAATCGTACAGAAAAAACAATAGTTCGACGAAAACGTCCGCAAAATGGACGGATACGTAAAATTAGTGCAACAATACGAGAACAAAGTGTCCGAGGCAACCCGACAGTTCGAAAAAAGTCTAGATTCATCAGAGAGGTGAGTAAAAAAACAAATAACTGTAATCGAATGTCAACATAACCTACAAAATTACAAAAATTTCAAACCATTGTTTTTTTGCTTTTTCTTTTTCGTTTACAGCCTTCGATCTCGTACGAGAACGATGAATTTAGCGAAAGCTACTTTAACATTGTTGAGAGATTCAAATTGTCGCGTGAACGGCGTAACAAGGACGCTTTTCTCCGCCCGCAACTGGTGGGATGTTTTTTTTCACGAACATTATCCCGATGAATATTGTCTCGAATACCTAAGATGCTCGAGAAAATCTTATATCTATCTGGTGAAAGCTCTCAGATCTTGTTTAACACCCAAATTAGATGTTCTGCCTCGGAGACAACGTTCGCACATGCTCGGAGGTATCAGCGTCGAAAAACAGGTAGCGATAGCGCTGAACAAAATTGTACGATCGACGGATTACTCTGAGATCTCCGGTATGTTTGGTATTGACAAGTCGACCGTCGACAGAATATTTTGGAAAATTATCGGGAGAATAAATAAAGACGTTCTGCGAGCTCTGATCAAAATGCCGAGAAGAGAAGAAGCTAAGAAAATAGCGCAGCAACTTGAAAATTTATCAAAAATACCGCAGCTGATAGGATCGTTGGAAAGCACGCATATACCTGTTTGTAATAACGGTCGAAGCGGATTTAACAATTCCAAAAATTATCCTTCTTTCGTGCTGCAAACTGTTGTCGACGCTCGTTGCTGGTAAGAGATTAACTGTAAGATGCAGAAAAAAAAAAATGATGCAAATTTGAGCTCGATCCATCGTGCCGTTCGTGAGTTATGGACTATTGAATTTTCTGTCCCTAAAATATACACACACGTACAGACATTTTTTCTATACCATTTTTTCTTGTGGTTTTGGACCATTCTGAGTATGCTGACATGAAAATCTTGAACAAAAAAAAATGTTCACGATAAGAAAGCTTCCTCTATGAGGAATTAAAAATATTAATAAACATTCCTTTGTTAATTCATTTATTGAAATAATTTAACAATAATTTATTTGAAATATTATTGTCCCAACTCTAAAAAGTGCTCGAAATTCTTTTCCACTTTTATTTTTATTTCATTTTTTTTTCAAATTTCAATTAGTTACAATTTTCAAAAATCTGAAGAAAATTTTTTAAAAATCTGAAATCTTAGACCAAAAAATTATATTTTTCAAAGACACGACATGTATTAAACGTTCTAAATTTGACAGATTCAATAAATGATACAATGATTCGATAAACTCCATAGGATTTTTTTACCAGTTTCAGAGACGTGAGCGTGAGGCATCCAGGTAGCGCTGAAGATGAACGAGTTTTCGAGGATTCGAGTATTTACAGACTGCACGAAAGGGTGATACCAGGGGAACGGCGCAAAATCAATGACGACAAAGTTCCATACAAAATCGCAGCTTCCTACACTTACCCATTGTTACCGTGGCTCATGACTGAATACGAAACAGCGGTAACCGATGATGAACGTATTTTCAACGATCACCTGAGAATTGTGAGATATTGCTCTGGCGCGGCAATCGCTCGTCTCAAAGCTCGCTTTACAATTCTCAGCCAGAGGATCGACGTTAATTGCAAAATCGCACCTCAAATAATCGCGGCATGTTGCGCGATTCACAATATCTGCGAAAATCATCAAGATCCCTTTCACGATGAGTGGCTACAAGAAGCCATGGAAAATTATGAAAAATTTCCGCAACCTGAAAGAACTCGCGATAGGAGAACACCAAATCCCGATGATATTCGGTTGCGCGATGTTGCAAGGAGATATTTGAAGAATCAATTGATGACGGAGAATGCCAGGATGGCCTGCAGTAATCGTGTTAATCCTACTGATATTCGTGTGATATCGTAAGTTTTATTTTTATCTTCACGAGCAACAACGTGCTTTTCTTGCGGCTAATACACCTATTCAAAACGCGCCCGATACGTACGTGACTCTGCAGCGGCTACGACAATTCGTAATCGATTTTATATCGAAGCCGCCGTCGACCAATCAACATGCTTTTAAACTGGCTTCAGTTTTCGATATTTCGGAGATGAGAATACTTTAGAAGCTCGTATTACGAATAAAACTCAAATCAACGTTGATTTGTAGTAGCAATTTTGTTTACTTTCAATTTTATTTTTTAAAAAAATTAAAATAATTGTTGATTCATAAGTAAATATATATTAATAATTATTTGAGAGCAATAATAATAATGACTCTTTTCCTAAAGAAGAAAAATAACTTGAGCTAACTTTAATCTTTATAAATCGTTCAGCTCGTTCGAAAAAAAAAAATCTTCATTTTTCAATGTAAAAAATGATTTGTATGTATTTTTATTTTTTTCGAATTCTGCCGATTTCTGACTGCAACGCTGTCTCGGTTACATTTGGGACTCTATAATTCTTAAATTGTCAATCATGTTTAAAATAATTGTGCAATTGTTCAATTCAGAGATGATTACCTCTTAAAAAGTCACGCAGACGATTTCAATGAGTCATGGGATAGGTAAACATATTTTGCGCGATAGATAGACTCTCACGGGGATATAAACCCGAGTATCTTAAATACATTTTTTTCTTAAATTAAACTTTTTTTCACCATACTTTTCTGCTACGTATGGGACAGTTCATACAATTTTTTTCAAAATTTAACTTAGTCATGATTTTTCAAAACTAACATATTTTTAGTGAGAATTGAAAAATCTGAAGAAAAAAAAATCCTAAAATATCCCAAATATATAAAAAAAAATTTCAAGTCTAGAACCAGAGTGGATTAGGCGAGATACTTCTCGATTGTGGATAAAAAATAATATACATTTGGCGTAGTTGATTTAGAAAAAAAAAAGTACTTAGCATTTTCAGCTGTAATAAATTCGTGAAACTGAATGAAGTCTTTTGATCGGATATTTGAGAATTGTCGCTCGCTCGGCAAATTGCTTAACTATTTAGGAAAATTCGCAATTGCACCTGTTGATTGGAGCAGGTAATATATATATATACATACTACTATATATATATAGTTACTCTGTTATCGAGTGCGTGCGCACTTTATGCGGTCCCCTGATCGGTTGTATGCGCTCGGAAACACGCTGCTGTTATACCTTGGCTCTCAACCTCGCGCACATATACTTACGCGTGTAGTCGAGCGGTTGCGGCAGTCTACAAATTCCTCGAGGCTCTGCGAAGTCGAACAGTTGAGCCGAGACTTGGCGAGTGGCGCACGTACCGCGCACCAACCGATTCGTACTAAAACTCTTTAAAACACCGGTCTGCTCAAGTCTTCGCTTCATTAATTACTGGAATTACAATTTTAAGTCAAATCACAATGTTACATAATTAGCCCTGAATCGCACGAAAAAGTGTTAAGTGACTCACTCCAATCGTACTATAAATTTTAGAAAAAAAAAAAAATAATAATAATTGCGTGTGATAAAAACCCAGTGAAACAAATAATGCTGAAAGAAATCAAGATTTTAACGGTGTTGGCTGTTTGCGGTCTCGCGTCAACACAGAAGACACAATTATATGGAAATCCCGATGGGATAGTTTTTCCTGCTGACATTAGCAGCAGGTCCAGTCTGCCGAAAAAATCTGCCATTCCGGTAAATGATTATTTTACAAAAATTCATGAAAAAATCATATTAAATTTGAGAAAAGAAAACATTATTATCTCTATCTAGTTTTATAAAATTGAATTGTAAACTTTACGCGTTTGGTACATGATGCATCTGCTGATTTGCGTAAAAATGTACTTAGAGCTGTCGACTTGTTTCTTCACTCAGTTAAGAAGATCTATCAGTGGGATAGATCATATTTTTCAAATTTAATATATAAAAAAAATAATCGTGAATATACGACAAATTGTTTTCTCTGATTTTATAAAGGAGCTTAGTGAATTTTGTATTTTTGGCACACGTTGCATGGATTGTTTTCACTACGTTTCTCCAGTTAGTCATAAAACTTTCCTTCTTTTTTTTTCATTTAAAAAAAACAACATAATCTACTGAAAATATACCGAAAATCGTTTCCTAAACATTAAGATTTTTAACAATGCACGAAAAAAAAAATATTCTCTACAATTTAATAAAATCGTTGAGTAAGTTTTACAGTCATGATAGACGACAGATTCACTCTATTACATAAATATGCAGAGAAAACCGGTGAGAAAATTGATGGACTTCCCCTGTCGAGTCCATTAGGCGTTCGGACACACGTGCTCAGTTTTTAAAAAGCTGAAAAATGAGACGACTCTACAGAAGCTTCACAGAGAGGCGGAGAAATAAATGATTATAATTTTGTGACGTCTGATGTGACACAAGTGGCGTAAGAGAATGAATTCGCGTCAGTGGACAATTTTCTCTATGCGACAGGTATAAAGTGCGGTTGGTCCAAGTGCCGTTGAAGGCCGAGAGATATAATTAATGTCGAGGATATTGTAACCAGCAAACAGACACTTTTATTATTATACAGGTGTGTTTAAGAAAACGATCTTCTTCCGAAGTTTCTCCCGATACACTTTTAACAAATATTCGCAATTTTTACCAAATATTTTGATTTACCAATTGGTATATATTAAATTGATTTTGAAAGGAAAAAAAAAAATAGAAATTACTTTCGGCCCGAAGTATGATGGAAATACTTGTTTTTAGTCCTAGATTTTATAGAAAAAAAAATCACAATTTTAAATCTGGTCGAAATTCATTTTTACTCAAAAGTTATGGAAAAAAATTATTTTTTAGACTAAAACAAGAAATAAAAGGCTGAAAAAAATCACCTTTTTTGGAGCAAAATATGCAAAAAAAATTCGTTAACTGAATCCGAGGGGATCAGAGGTCAATGACCGAGTAAATTGACTTGGAATGCCCCATAAAAATACAAATACACCGGTTTATGTAAAAATGCTTCGAATGCCTGTAATGGAAAGTTATAGTAAATTTGCTTGGAACACTGTAATTAATATTTTTCTAAGTATCGAAGAGGGTTTTTTTTTGTTGTAGACATATTAAATAATGTTTAATAGAATTCATTCTGAGTTACATAAAAAATTGTGACTTAAAATGAAAGAGTTTTGGTGTGCCTCAGTGAGAATATAATGTTTCCGGCTTTTTTTATTGAATTACGTGTCTCAGACAGGTGAAGACTTAACGCGTTATGAATATTAGGTCGATGAATTGATTTGAAAGACGTTTCGACAGTATATGGAGGTGTTTTGTGGCCTTGTCTCTTTACGCAAGGTTGTCCCGCAAACGAACGTCGGGATAAAGAGGCAGCGTCGCTCGAGCGACACATATGCATATCAATTGGAACCGGAAAATCAAACTACACTGAAACACTCGAAGTTTTATGTTGGGACTAATCTTAAATGTCACAGTTAAAAATCTTTGCCTATTTTTTATAGCCGGCAATTTTTCTTTTTTTATCACATTGAAGTAAAATTAAGAAGACTTTCGATATCATTCCTGATTTTCAAAGTACGGAGAATAAAATGTGTTAAATGAAAAAGCACATCTGTCTTTATTTATTTGCAAATACAGGTGTACTTTTAAAACTTAAAAACCGAAAAAAGAAATAAAAAAATCAATGAAAAAAACTATTTTAAATTAATTTCTGATCGAATAACTGTGAATGATTAGACTGTTATCGATAATTATTCTGTCTTTTCGTGTAATTAAAAATTAAGCAACTTCATTGCTCGCCAATAATTATTTGCATATTCATAATAATTATCTCCAATAGCTTCATTCACATATTATTTTTTGTATCGCTATAAATTTCAGTATATTCAAACAATTCTCGCTCGGATATTGCACATTCCTGTTAAAAAATAGTTCCTGCTACTGGCGACTTAAGATATTCAGCATCCTGCATACCGTTGCACTTTGCGAACTCTAAGAAATATGTTAAAGAAAAAAAATAATAAAAGCGTGCAGAGTCTCATCAGCGAGCTAACAGGACGAGAAGTTCTGAGAAAGTGAAACGGTACGAGAGCGAATCGAGATATTTATGAAGTTGCTTTACGTGTCGCGCCTCTGTCGTCAAAGAATTAGAGAAGCGATCAGACAGGATCGTCTCACATTGCTATGTACCACACGTTTAGTTAATTGAGTAATAAAAAAAAATCAAGCGAAATCGCAGCATACCAACATTAGCAATTTCAGTACAAAGCCCCTGAAGATTCCATCATTAACCGTTGGCTAAAAAAAAAAAAATAACTAAATAAGCACTGCTAAAATAATTGTCTGAGAGTGGAATGAGAATAACGGATAATATTCTGCGAAAGAGTTGAGATATTTTATCGACTCTCACCTTTTCCGTCAATATATCAAATTAATTTTCTCTCTTAGTCATATGCGCGTATCTGTGGTCAATCTGGATGCGTTGACTCATCTTCTCGGAAATACCTGGACAGAAATATACTTGATATCCTGTACACTATCTTACACTGGAAAAAAAAAATATCATCAATTTGATAACTATCGCAGACTGCCAAAAAACACTTTAATTTCAACTCTGTTATATTTCTATTTTAATTTTAGTTTAATATAAAAATTTAAACAACCACACAATTTCTTTGAAATTTGTGAAGTTGTTGTTTTAATTTTATTTTGATATATGTAAGAATTAAAAAGTAGAATCAAAAGAAACAGAAATGTACTCTATGATTTTTTTTTCTTTTTCAGTGTACAAATCCAACAAACTCATGCAAATGTTTTAAGGTGCGAAGAAACATAAGTACGAGTGTATGTACTTTAAACTAGCGAATGCTTATCGTGTTCAACATTGACTCTGTGCGAGAGAGAAAACAACCGGTGACGACGATTGTTTACCAAACCTGGCTTCGACCTAAGATCCCACTGTAAATTCTTCTATCCAAATTGCAAACGATTGTTGTGTATCGAATTATAATGTTAAATAAAATGCAAAATATGTTTGGACAGATGAATTTCATGGTCGAAAATCAAACTAACTTTTGAATGTACTTCCAGTGAGAGAAATAATGCTTGATTAGGACAAACGAAATGTCGCTCTCTGAGAGTTATCGCATGGAATTTTTCTATATTAATAGAAATATTTAATCAGGCGTTAACAGATGTGGAAATGATTAAAGAAACCACTACGTGCGGTTTTCCTCCTACGTCGCGTTTCAAATCTAGGTGCGGTCAGGAATTGCCGGGTCTTTGCTTCCGATTAGATTGGTATTCGGGACAAAAGCCTCCACGCAATACAATGACGCCCGCATTTTCATGTCAATGAAGGGATACACAATGAAATACACTTTATGTGTGTGTTTATGTTACAGTTATCGGTGCAACTAGCCAAGAGCATCAACTCGATAAACAGCGTTGAGGAATTTTTGAATTTGGTCAAAGGAGTGCCGAAGGAGCAGCATGACATCCTCATTGCAAGTGAGTTATGATAATTAAAATTCAATGCATTAAATTTGCAATATTTCTATCAATTTAATCGCACGACTTGATTTTCTTTTGTGATTGATCATTCGGTGAATAAATCGTAAAATTTTAAAGAATCTTAAAGAAAATTCGTATTTTATTTTTTTTTTTTTACCAACACTTTGACAAATATTTATCGTTTTTTTTATTATGTGTTTACTTAGAGCTATATCGTAATGCCAATGTAAAAGAAATAAAGGTTTTACACTGATTAAGAGATAACCTGCCTTAAGTCAACAATGAGATAAACCAAATCTATACCAAAAACAAGCATGACACATTCGCTGAAGTTCAGATTAGAATCAAATACAATATCGAACAAGTTGAAACTTCCTCATTTATTTAAGTTAAAAAAAATGTTATTTCAGTAAAGAAATTAGCCTAACGAAGATGCTAATGAACGCAAAATATATTTTTTAATTGACGAGTTGTCTCCTTTTGATGACACAATTTTTTTTCCGATGCCAACTTGCAAAGTATGGACGAGGAAAAAAAAAATTTCTTTAAAAAAAAAAATGTAGTCTTCCGTGAACTAAAAAAGAATGTTACAATTTTTAAGAACTATTGATATACAATCCACGGATATGTAAACATCATTCACTTTCGCCAGTTTACAAAATATTCGTATACTTGACTTTTAACATCACTCATGGGTATTTAAATGAAATAAGAAAAAAACAGTTTCTATCGAAGAAGATGCATCGCGAAATAAATCAAAATAAAATTATAAAATAGACGGTCCAGCCGACAATACAAAGTCATCGTAAAAATCGGTGAAAACACTATGCACTAAAAAAAAAGAAAGTTGTAGTTTTAAGTATTTAATTACATGGACTAAATGAAATCTTAGACACGCTTCTCGGTCTCACCGAGAATTTCTTGCTTCTCAAATTCTTGCGAAAGATTGAGCTTGCATTCCATACTGCATTCATAAATGATTGTGTGAATGGAATAATCGAATTTGAAGCCTTTCGGATATTCTCCTCCCTCTGGATTGATTTTTCCACTCCAATCGAAGACCAATCGATCTCCAACGTACTTTGGAGTCGTTAAATCAAATTTCGAGTCTCCAGCTGCAATCTCAGCCTCGAAAAATTCGAGAAATTTTTGCCTGTCGTCGAGGCTATCGAAATCCACGAAGGAACTTAAATTTGACGCTCCCAAGCCGGCTATTGACTCGAAAATATCGTCAGAACTCTTCGATCTTTTTCTTCCTTGTGAAGCATCAACGATCTCACGCTTCATATCTAATTCACATTTCAACGGCAATGAAGCGCTCTTCACTGCGGCGTAGATCTTCGATTTTTCAAGATTCGCTTCAGATTTTATTAAACTATCGAAACTCATCGAGTAAGCCAATTTTAATGTGCAACGACGGCGCCAATTGTGGACGTTATTACCAGATCCAAAACCTGTCGATTCCCATTTACCTGTAATAAAAACAACAACAAAATTAAAATTAAAATTGTAATTAAAATTAATATTGGAATTGAAATTGAAATTAAAATTAAAATTAAAATTGCAATTAAAATTAATATTGGAATTGAAATTGAAATTAAAATTAAAATTAAAATTGCAATTAAAATTAATATTGGAATTGAAATTGAAATAAAAATTAAAATCAAAGTTAAAATTAAAATTCTGAGTGTAAGAAGAACATACGAATTTTGTTACGGGCAGATCGACGATCAAGTTGAACAATTCCCTTAGCCTTGACAAACTTGATCAAGCCGTTATCATAGATCGTAGATTCGATATCCTCAGCGTTGTCTTCATTAATTAGCTCCATTTTTATTGCATTTTCTGAAGAATGATACTTCAAGCTGCTGTCGTTCAACTCGAGATTCATTTTTTCTTCCTCATTGGAAGCTTCATCTTCAATGCAAAGACTTGCGAGGCTCAATTCTTTCTCCGATTCATGCTTTTGTCTGAAAATTGTTACGGCAATAATAAAGACACAAGTAATTTACTAGGAAAAATACAATAATGGCTCAGCTAATTTGGGACATTTAGAATTTGTTCAAAAAAATTGTAACAACGCAGTATTATCTCAATTTAGGTAACAGCTTACGTTAAAAATACAGAAAAAAAATTATTAGCGACGTTTTGCTTTCGCATTTTTGAAAGATTTTTTTAACACAAAAATTTGTATATTAAAATTAATATAGATGCAAAAATACAATTTTGTAATTTTACGTCACTCGTGCATTAATTTTAATATACAAGCTGATGAATAACACTTTCTGCAATAAAAAACTAGCAAATATTTTGAACGATGTACTCTTGTAATTTCGGACAACGGCTGTTATGTATTACCGAGTTAGACCGCATGCTCGTGAATCAATATTCGTCGTTGGCATTATTTCGGAAAATATATGCCTGGAATTTGCCATGTGGGTCCTCATGAAAGCAGCCACGTTTTTTCTACCTCTGACGACTCGTCCAAACCACTCGAGGGTTACATCTTCAGTGAGATGATCCTCCAGACCATAGGCAAGACCATCAACGAGTGCGAAATATCCATTCGCAAAAGATATTGCTCGAGAACATTCATTTGCTTGCATCGTAGTAGTAGTCATCTATAAATTAAAAAAAAATGTAACTCCAAAAAAAAAGAAATTATTTTTGTGAAATTTAATTTAATTGCAGTCATTGCAAAAAAAAATGCATCCCTCTTCCAGTTTATGCTGAAAATTTATTTGTGAAAAGTAGTTTAAGAGACGTTTCGAGTCTTTACAGTTCTATTTTGAGTGAAATAATTTACAGACTACAAAAAAAAGATAGATATTAAAAAATAACGTGAAAAATATATTTTTTTAAACGCAGCACAAATAACGTAACACATCAATGATTATTAAGGTTTCGGGCTAGAGAATTGACATGGAATAACTCGTATATAATTTTTTAAATATCATTAATTTTAAAAAATGCATTTTGTTTTCAGGTAGATTCGGCGAGGAGGAAAGATCAAACGCCGTAGTACCAATCCGAGCCGCTTGTATGCCCGAATTACAACCTGTGCCATTTCATCGGGAAGACACCTCGATCGTCTATTATCCTAGCTGCACACGAATACACCGATGCGGTGGATGCTGCGACCATCCTTTACTATCTTGTCAGCCGACCGCGTCGGTCACGAAAAATTTTAAAGTTATTGTGTCAAAAGTCGAGGCTGACGGTGAACTTAACTACGAGGGAAAGCAAATTGTTCCTCTGGAGGAGCACACGGCGTGCGAATGCGATTGCACAATGAAACCTGAGGTACGTAAACTGGATATATATATACTATAGTTGAAACGTCTGTGAATTCCCGGTAAAATCGGGAAAGCGATATTTCATGCGCGTGAAAAACATTCTTGACATACCTGCGAAATAAATTCTCAATACGTGACGTTACTTCATTTAAGCGATAAGCACTTCTACTTAAACAGTTTGCACTTTAGTTTTTTCTTTCAGCTTATGATTTTTTAAAAATTATTTTATAAAAGCGTCCTGATATAAATGCAAGTTTTTAGTTGTTTTGACATTTTTTTTTTTTAAATTGTTTTAATTTTTAATTATTACGGCCACCCCAATTTTTCATGTCAACAAAACGACCTCACATCTCTTCAGAATGTTGGTCTAGTTGAAGAAAAAACTTAGGAATTTTTCCCGATATTTTATTGTATATTCCAGCCATTGAAAATCCATTGATCGTCACTTTTATTTAGCTGATAAAAAATTGCAATAAAAAAAATTGCTTGCTAACTATCAATAAGTACTTTTTTTTTTTTTTTTTTAGCACTGCACCGGGAAGCAGGTATACGTGAAGGAAGAGTGCATTTGCAAATGTTCCAACACCGACGAGGAAGAAAAATGCAGACGATCGAATCCGGCTAAATTATGGGATCCCGTACTCTGCGCTTGCCTATGCCGCGAAGAACGAGACTGTAGTTCCGGATTTTACTTCGATCCCATTACATGCAGGTGTGAATCGATCGATGAGATCGATTACCTCTTCTAACATCGGCAATTGGTCTAAAGAAACAAAAAAAAAAACACAAACACTTAATCTCTCTATGTTCCTCGTCTGTTCAATAGCGTAAGGGGGCATGGCCTATCATCTTCAATTATAATTTCTTCTTCTTGTCCTCCAAAATTCCTGCCTGGCCTGGTTTTGTGAAAACGTTTCTGTCTCTCTTTAGTGTATTTAATAAATGGCTAATCCTTCATCGACGTCACTATTTGATGATCTAACTATGCATTAATATCGTTACCTCTTAGAAAAATTAACCGATAAATATTTTTTTTACTTGTTTTTTTTTTTTTTTTTTTACAAACTTATAGAGATTCAATTGTAAATCAGGCACGAAAATGAAGACTCTACTTAAGCAGGTAAAAAAAAATTAAATCAGATTGGAGTTGCTTTTTTTTTTGTACGCAATTGAAATATTTAAAAGTTTGTATATAACGATTTGAAAGAAAAAATAGTGAGATTTAGCAATGCTGCCTTCAATTATCCAACGAAACTAATGCTTTCCCACGTCACTAACTCATCGAGTATAAGGCTGAGAAGTTTTGAGAAATTATAACGTGCGATACATTATTTTTTATTTTCTTTTTCAGATGCCAACAGCAAAGATGGTTCGGCAATCAAGGGCCGCCTGGATACGAAGTATCGGGTACAATAAAATCCCGCGATCCCTCACGACCATTCATAGTTCCCCTCGGTGCTGACAGTCGACGAAGACAGAATAAAGATGATCCCGAATATAAGTAAATAAACCCATGCGATCAATCATTGCAATGCGAAAACCAAACGTCATAGAAAAAAAAAAAAAAAACTAACTGCGAAATAGTCGTCGGACGAGAAATACCGCAAATCTTGCTTCCAGTATTTTAACTTAATACTTATTTATAATTAAGAAGAGGAAAATAAGTCGCAGGATTGAGTATTGATTAAAAATCGGCGGTCTTTCAAATCTCCCAGGTAATATCGAGTAGGCAAAATATTGCCAAATTCGCAGTTTGCAGGAAAAAATCTTGTCATTTGTTTGGAGAGTTTGAAGTTTTTTTTGTTTTTTTTTTTTTTTGTAATCTGAGCGATCAGCATCGCGCTTTTGTGATAAACTAACAGACAGCTGTACGTCCTACTGAAATAGAGTATTTTGTAGTGAGGCAAAGATATCAAATAAGTCTCGCCGATAAGGAAACTTAGAATTAGAGAAAAAGAGAGATTTAAGATTTATCAAGATTTAAAAAGAAAAAAGGTTTCGAGCGTTTTTGGGCAAAAGCTGATTATTAGGCTAAGTGAAAATAGTTCTTAAAGACTATAAGAATTTACGTTGATCCAAAAACGTTCATAGTCCTCGCAAACAATTGATTGGAAAATATTCTTGTCAAACGCTCCTCCCTCAAAGAGAGGATTTTACTAACTTAGATAGAAAATACGTGTTTTATTTTTTCATCGAAGAAAATTGTAAAACAAAAAAATAATGCAGTCACACTTCGTTCATTTACTCTGCAGTAAAAACGAATTTACTTTTTTCAATTTCAAATATCAATCACCAGTAAATTGTATTACAGGCTTTAACAATTATAAAAATATGGCTCAGTCGGTAAGAAGAACAAATTAATTTTTTTTCGGGACCTAAACGCTTCTGGATTTAAAGAAAGATTTCTATGATTAGTCACATAATTTTGCATTGCTTGTGTCATTTTTATCCAGAAACGTTTAACATCCTTGAAAACAAAAATGGGTTTTTTTCTAAGATTCAGGGGGGGGGGGGAAAGCATCGTCTATACCGCTTCACCGTAATCCCCAAGGTTGTGTAATTTTAGATTTCTGGACGTGTGGACAGGATTAAGAAAAGGTTGTTTTTATTATTTCATTTTTTATCAAAGGACAGACGTAAAATAAACGTTCAATCTGAGGACAACATGTGAAACAGAAATTTCCATTACTTTGTTAATGTCAATATCAGACAATAAATAAATAAATTAACGAACAAATAATATCACGTTATGATTAGTGAACATATATTTATCGCTACTTTGCCACCATATTACGAAAAGAGTTCAACGTGCACGATTCTCGGACAAAACATTTTGCGATTACGTCGCACATCTTTCGGAAACCATTTTTTTTTTCCTTTTTTTTTTTTGCTGTCGAAATCATGCTGACCTCTCCTCAAACGGATCTATCGGTCGTCGCGCCGGTTGACGATTCCAACTGCGACTGGTTCGTCTTGATCTTGGTCTGTTGCACGTACGCAACAACAGCTTTGTTCGATTGCAAAAGAGAACAGTGAAGATTGCCGAAAGATTTAATGGAACCGGCTAATGAATCTGCAACAAAATAGCATAAAATAGGGAGAGAAAAGTAATCGTAAACATATCTCAGGGACAGAGGACTCGGGAGGCCTGCTTGTAGCTGCTTGTTTTGAGAAATGTCAACGAGGTGTTTTTATTACAGCTTACCAATGGACGCTGTGATCTCTGCGATCGTCGATTTTTCCGAAAATTTCGTGCGTTTTGAAGCTTGTTGCATCCTAATACGAGGGACAAATATTTATGCAATTCCTTTCTATTTCACACACGGATCCAATAAATTTTTTTTTTTTAATTATAACCCTTTTACTTGTAATTACGAGTAAAATAATCACAGGACCCTCAATGTACACAACTCGGCACCAGCACCGGAAGCAGAAGGATTTCGCGAGAAATTGGCGCAAAAGTTTCTTTAGCTCTAATCTACTCCTTAGTCACGCGAATATCTTACAATTACAATTTTATGTGTCGATGAACGTTGAATGTAATTCAATATTTTATGCACTTCGTGTTATTTGTTTTTTTGTCAATGTTTTGACGAATCTTTTTATTGGATTTTTCGATAAATGTGTGATAAGTAAAAATGTACCGATTATGGATATATCAGGTGACTTATCGGTAGCGATGCTTCTTGTTCGTCACGCCCTCAACAGAGATCGCCACTGTGTTTCTTCATGCTAGATCGTACAATCATTGTCGAATTTTATCGCGAACATATTAAGCAACGCTCATCTCCTTTTCTCGGATAGAAGATCCTTTGTCTTATAAATATCGTTACAAGTCTATTTTTTTCCAGGGACATGTCTCATCGCACGAAGATATTCTTATTCAGGTATTTTTATCGAGTAGATCTTCGAAAGACTCTGTTGATCAATGTATATTGATTAAAAAATATATATTTCCAAAGAGGCATCCATTCTTACATACAAAGAAAAAGAGGGAGACGTGTAATGGAATTATTCGAATGAAATAAAAATCAAAATAAAATATAGTGGAATTAAATAAATTCCACAAGGCCGAATTTTTGGAAATAATTTTATTGAAATTAAATAAATCGATTAATGTAAAATAAAGAATAAACCTAAAAATGCATTGTAAATTGTCGATGTGCAAACGTACTTTCATCGTGAAAATTAGCATATTTACAAACAACAACAAAAATCGCTCTTTCTTCACGCTGTGTTGATTGTTGTTGCAGGTGTGCGCCGAAAACCCACCGATAAAGAATGCCACGACTGTCAGTTTGGATTTGCATGGATTATGAATTCGAAAGGAGAGATCCTGTCGAGTCGTGACCACTGCTGAGCGAATAAAGAGAGCTTGTGGTGGGAGTGGACGCGAAAAAAAAAAATGTAGGTAGGACAGCAGAGAGAGAGAGAGAGCGACGAGGGACTTTAAAGAGGATCAACGAGAATATCCGATAGGAATCTACGCGAATACATTTGTCAGAGAGCCTTTCTTTGCAGGTTACAACCAGAAAAAAAAAGACCATCGATTTTTTTCGTGTTGAAGAGCTAAAAACGTAAAGCTCTAATATATTGGCTGAGACTTTGTGCAGCCCCGTTGAGCCAAAATATATATATTCATGGCGAATTAATTATTTGGAACGCGAAAAAGGAGAAAAAAAAAATAATAATAAGTCACTGATGACAAAAAAAAGTAACGAAAACGGGAGAAAAAGTATGGAAAGAGAACCGTGGTCAAGCCTCTCTGTAATAATGTCTCGTCTCTCCGAATCGGCAGACAAGCTCCCTCGGTGAGGACCCCCGTAATTACGAAATTGCGTTTCCTTTCGCCTCGATGCATCGATCGGGCGGAGCCAGGGAGCCACCATCGGGATCATCACGCGCATATATATGCGGCTTCCGTAGAATCTGCACGCGTTATAAATAGCAGTGGGCCAGGGAGATACGGCAACCTCGTGCAACATTAATCCCCGCCCAACTTTTCATCCTCAGGCTCGCGAGAAGATGATTCGAGGGAAAGATTTTATCGTCTTTATAGTAATCATTGTATTTTCGAGAATTTATCTGCCAAAATCTCTTTTTTTTTACATTGACACGTTTAATGATACAGGGGTTTCCTATTTTATGTAGAAATGAAACTTATTAACTTATTGCAATGTTCTAATTTTTGCTAATTTAAACTTTTGTTACAGGTACATCGAGCAGAATGGGAGTCTCCTGGACTGGACTCCCCAGTTCCAGGTTTTTTTGTTTTTTTTTTTTTTTTTGTTATATTAATTGACTTCATCTGAAGACTGCTGAAGATTAAGACACAATCTCTTGCACCGGAGAGCCCTGTTGACCCTCAATCAACGTCAAAGAATTTTGATGGCAATTTCTGCACATGAAAATTCTATAAAGAGGAAAAAATTGCAAGTTTTTTTTTATTTTTGACTAATATTGCCAAAAAACAGTAAGGAAAAGAAGCCTGCAAAGTAGAAGCTTGCAAATTGCTTCCGCATTGTTTTACAGTTTTTAAAAATGTTTATGTGTACGCAAAGTAGAACTTTGCAAATTGTTTTCTCTGCAAAGCTTCCACTATGAGGAAATACGTTTATCTACTTTGGCTTCATCATAGAGGAAGCTTTGTAGAGAAAATAATTTGCAAAATTCCACTTTGGATACATGTAAAGATTTTTTAAAAATGTAAAATAATGAGGAAGCAATTTGCAAGGTTCTACTTTGCAGGCTTGTTTGTGCATGAAAAAATTTGTCTACTATAAAAATCGCATTCACAAGCTTTTTCAAAATTTAAAATCGTAAAATTTAAACCTCAACCGATTATCTTCAAATTTTTACTCAAGCCTTGCTTCACGATGCTCAATACGTGAAATAAATTTGAAGCCGGTATCTTTTAATTTTTCAAAAAATAAAAAATGTTAGGCTGAAGGACTCCGGTCGATGGCCTTTCGCTCATGCACACTTCCAAGCACGAATATACACCCATACACAAAAATTAAAAGCAAACAAATAAAAATTTAAAGCTTGACGCAATAAAAACATTAGTACTACTAAAAAATGTTATAAAATTCGAACTGCTCGAACGACATTTTTCAAAAGTTAAAAAACGTTATAAAATTTGAACCGATCGACGGTTTTCTCGACGTTCTAGACCATTCTGAGTATGCTGACATGAAAATCTCAAAAAAAAAAAAATTCAAGAAAGAAAATTATTTGTCCTAGAATTCAAAACGGAAGACACCATTCAAATTGAGATTTTCTAACAATAAAGGAAGCGAATTCTGAAGAGGCCCTGATCAGGGCGAAACGTTAAACAAATAAAACAACATTGTCAAAAGGTCGTCATTCGCCGAAGCATATCTCATCCCCTTTTCATTACAGGTACAGGAAACTTTTACACAAGGCATCTGTAGTATTTCGTACAGTTATATATATATATATATATATATTTTCGCCTCATGGTTGGCTTCTAATTCAACCGGTCGTCTTGGATAACATAATAACAGCTTATACAATATCTACACTGAGATGTATAGCGCTCGTGAGATTATAAGAAATCGGAGCATTATATACGGTCACGATGCGTTAACTTTTGTATATATGGATCAGAATCAGTATAACGTATGGGTGAGCACGTATATATATATATGATTATTGTACACATGGGCGACAAGGGTAGAACCATCAACCAAGTATTTCACCAATCAACGATGTCAGGTTTATAGCGACGCTTTTTACGGTGTGAAAAAAGCTGACTTTCGTCACTTCAGGTAAAGTACCAAAAGGCATTCGTGTTTTGTTTTCAACTTCAATACCAAAACTATAATTTATTCATCAAAGATACACAACAAATTGTGATCCGGTCCATAGTCTCTATCAATGGTTATTACTTTTCCATCGTATATTTTTTCCTTCATTGCATTAGTACGGAAACTAGTCCTAGTGCACAAACTAAAAATTTATATTTATGATTTCAGAGTTATGGCGATATTTCGAATGTAGCGATATCGCGTCCCGGCAGCCCCGGAGGCACGCTTCTGTACGAATACATCTCTCTCTCTCTTGAGACAAAAGAAATACGTGAATAAGGCAGCCGCGTGCTGTACGAGTGGCTTCGAAGAAGGGAGGCGAGGTTCGCCCAGCAAACAGTAACCAAGTGAGGAGATCGAAAGAGCAGCATGAGATATGAGTGGGTGAGGAGTTGGCGAGAAAGAGAGACAACGACGAGAGAAAAACATCTCTAAGTCTTGATCAAAAGGAAAGAGTACGACCACGAAGAAGAAGAAGAAGACGAAAGAAAAATATAGTACTGGAGACGCCGAGAAAATATATACATATATATATGTAGCATATACAAGAGACGGAGTAGCAGAAGGGGAGACGATATATGTTCGAGCAGGAGAGCTGAACAGCCTCGCAAGATTTTGAAGAAAGAGAAAACATAAAATGATTGGACGACGAAGGGTCCGAGCTGGGCCCATGACGGAATAGCGAAGGCGAATGAGGCGAGTCGAGAGAAAGAGAAAAAAAAAAAAAAAGGAAGAGGGCTTGCTAGTACAGTCGATGTCCTCACATTTTACAGTCGATCTACCTAAATTTTAGGTCTTTAAGTATAATTTGTAATTAGTAATTAATTATTACAACGTTTTGAGAAAAATCACTTCAAAAAATGGGGGCTTGTAAATATATTTTTCTTCGTCACAGAAGAAACGTAATGATAGTGAAATTTAATGAAACAAATTCATTACGAAATCACCGACAAATATTTTGAATTCAACAGGAAACGAGGCCTCGGACTTAAACAGGATAATTAATTGCTTGTCTAATTTTTCTGCTATTCTTTTCGGTTTCTTTCTCTATTTTCATACGGACTACACTGTTAAAAATTTGATGCTAAAAATTAAAATTACGACGCTTTGAAGTAGAGACTGAAGGGAAAGCTAAAATTTGAGAACACGGTTTCGGTGCCCGTAAGATACAGAGGGAATTAAAATGTGGAGACGTCGACTGTATCACTGGAAGAGGTGGACGAAGAATGGTCGTGCGAGAGAGGAGAGCTAAAAATAAGAAATAAGAAAAGTAAAAATCAAACCAGCGAGACTGCCGCGGATAAGTAGTGTGGAAGGGCCAGGTGGTGGGATTTCAGGGGTGTGCAACTGTGTATAAAGCCAGTGTGAGGATTTGGGCCGTTGACTCCACGTTCGTTGGCACTTCGATATGGTAAAGCGTATTTTGATCATTTTTCCATTCGCCGTCGCGATTTTAAAAGTAGAGTAAACTCAGCGTACATTTTTTTCCTATGCGGTTACACTTGTACCAAAATCGGTGTCGATCAGTATCAAACAACGACCCATTCAAGTTTTATGCTAAATTTTGGATCAGCGCCTTGACCCATTCTCAAGTAACAGCATTTTCGATAAAATTATGAAAATACAAATTTCTATAAAATCTAAGCCTAATCGATGAGGCATTTTTTTTCTATTAATAAAAAATATAAATAATTTAATGATAGCATCTGATCTTTCGTTAATGACATATTTTTTCTTGCGCTTAGAATCGCGTTGTCAATTTAAAAAATAGTAAAGTCACACTATTGTACAGCACAAGTGACTATATTTCATTGCAATAATAATTGAATCGTAAGTTATTATTCAGCAGCGTATCGCGAAGAGGGCATCGATGCGATTCTTGATTATTCCACGAAGGATTTCGAGGGTTTCGTTTCGCAAGTGCCACACGTCCACCATTTCTCCCTCTCTCTCTCTCTTTCTCTCTCTCTCGGTATGCAATTTTTCTCCATCTCCTTTTCACTCCCTCGTCCCCTCTCGGCTTCTCCACGGCGTATTTATCTCCCGACTGAAGAGTGCCGGAGCGCCGGTAGCAGAAGCCGCGTGTGTTGTGCACGGTAGCAGTTGCACGTAGGAACACTCGACGAGGAGTGCTGGACCAAGTGAGAGAGATAAAAATATGAAAGAGGAAGCGAGGAGGCATGACGAAAAAAGGAAGACAACGAAGACGAGTGGTTTACGAGTTGGGGAGCACAGAGGAGGCCCTCGAAAAGGACGAAAAAGAGAAGAGGACAAGCTGTGAGGAGAATCGAGCCTGGCAGCAATAGCCGGAGCAACTACCAAGAGAGTGTGAGGACCATGGAAGGAATATCGCAGAGACAAAGAGAACGATAAAATATACAGTAAAGACTTGATGCACGAAGTAAGGGAGATAGAGAAAGAGAGATTATAATTCTCTGGCTCCTTCCTACGGTTTTTTTTTTTTCTTCATCTTTCCTTACTTTATCCTTCTCCCTTGCTTCTCTCCTCTTCGTCTTCTCAATAAAATTTATATTTTCGTGGAAGCCGAACCCGTTCTCGCACCCTCGTAATTATTATCCACTACTGACATGAGGGAGAGAGATCGTAATTACGAAAAAAAAAACTCTAAAGTCTCTCTGCGTTTAAGAATAACCTCGGAAAATATTTTTGCTTTGCCTAGAAAAACCTAGTTCACTGTTAAACGTATTAAACAGAAGTGTGACTAACTGATTTATTTATGATACCTGAATATACTTTGTGCGACGATTTTTTTTCTTTTTTCTTTTTTTGAACTTCTGAATTTGTTGATAATATGAAAATATAGTAGAGGCTGTATTTCTATTAAGTTGCAAGACAATACAGATTTTCAAAAAAAAAAAAAAGAGATAACATTGGGTTCGACTGTTATTTTTTCCATGAATTCCTGCATCTTGTAACATTGTTAAAAGACTACAGAGCGGGAAAAAAAAAATGAGAAGAGAACAAAATAATATGGAACTCGTGTGTGTCTTACCTCGTGAGAGAGGCCAGGGGCATCAAGTTCCACTAAGTATACATGGAGTACGCGATGGGGCCACCACTCTCGAAATCGCTGTTGCACAGTGCGTACCTAGAGGTACTGAAACTCGAGCTTAGTCAGCCTCGTCGTCGGAAACTCCAACAAGCACACCGTTCCTAAGTGCGCGCAATTTTCTCCAACAACCTTCACTGCCAGGCGCAATTACGGTTTCTTATCCGTGGCTTCTTTACCCATCTTTCTCTCCAATCCGATCTTACGAACTCGCTCTCCTCATCTTTCCAATACCTTCACTCACCATTTTTTTTTTAAATTTCCTTATATATTATTGAGGGGCCTTGACCTCCATTGTGCCATTTAGGCATCCAGCCCCTTATTTTTCCATGTCTCATTCAATTATTCCCTTTTGTCTCTTGCAGAATAGCTTTTATTTCTGCTGTGGTTAAATCGCCACCTGTTTAATACCACCCTCCGTGAGCGCCTGGTCGTTTGATTGATATTTCATTATTGTTGTTAAGCTTCGTCGTATCGACCTAATTTTTTATAGATGGATTTTTTGACACACGTACTCGGGGTCGAAGGTTCTGATGTTATCGACATTCCAATACAGGAAAGCTTCAAGCACACCTCGAATCCCTGATTTTTATTTACTTCGCTCTAACTACTCCACCAGTTCATCAAGAATTGATGGAGCAACCAGAGCGACCCATTTTTTACAATTAAAATTAATCGTGAAAAAAACATCGCCACTGCCCGGGTTTGAACCGGGAACCTCGGATCACTAGTCCAATGCGTTACCAATTACACCACCGTCGCTATTGCGACATCAATTCACGATTCCTTTCAAACTTTAACGACAAATATGATTAACATAACATTATTGTTGTTAAGCTTCGCCGTATCGACCTAATTTAGTGTTCACCAACATTTCAGACTAACCTTAGGTTGGTTTCTATCTGCTTGGGTGCATTTCTCCTATTTTTCTAAACATATTTAAAAAAATTATTTAAAAATGACTGAACAGCAGACATTGAGTATCCTTAACCAATTTTAATTTATATCCCTCAATTACACGTCAATTACAATTATTCATCGTCTGCACTCTCTGTGAACTCGAGTATTATTGCGAGTACTGAAAAAATTCTTATGACCCGACTTCGAAGTACATTTGCTCCAAGGAATATCTTTTGAAATTGCTCCGGTACTTTTTTTTTTTCCACCAATGGTACGCGCTATATACTTGCTTGCCAAGTATCACCGCTATCGCAAATGCCTCGTAATTATCCACAGCAACGCTCTGACTTGTGTTTTATTCTCTTTCAACTATACCCCGCGAATTATTATATTCTTCTTCCTCTCTTTTCTGGGCTCTTATGTTCTCCGAAGAAAAGTGCATCCATTTCACAACCATAACGAATTCTTTTTTTTTTTTTTCTTGTACAGTAATTATTAAATACGTCCTTACAAATATGACTAATACAAGAACTTCGTTGGGCTTTGGTCGTTTATTAATAACATTATTTCTCAAAAATTCCATCTATAAAAATTGGGTCGATACGACGAAGCTTAACAAAAATAATGTTATGACTAATACAGTTCGAACACTGTTAAGTAATTCATAGAAATTTTTAATTACACGTCTTAGTTGTAATTTTTTAAATTCGATTATCATTGAAAAAATCAAATCTCCGGAAATATATCTTCGCATATATTTCCTATTTGTAATTTTTATGAAAACAAAACAGCGAAAAAAAAAATTTCGTAAACATTTTTTTAAATCTGCTTAAAAAAGCTTTCTGCGCTATGAAAGCTTATGGCAAAAGGGATTTAACAATGTATGCTAGACTTAAAACGCGGCCGCTTGTAGAGTTGGCACACTTCAAGAAAGCCACGCGGAGCGATCCGCAAGAGAGTCGACGAGGTGTAGAAGTGGCGTACACAGACCCTGTGAGTGTATGACCGGACTTTGAACCCGTTGAGAGGAGAGAACAAACGGCAAACGATGAGAGGACGTCGACCAATGCCGCGGAGTGTATACTACGTTTTGGACGAACGATCGAGAAAGAACGTAGACGTTGGGTACACAACGTAGTTTGAGAAGGGCCCGTCCATCGGAGGTCTCGCACGATTGGCTCCGAGCAATATTCCTCTTCTCGGTTCAGAACACGCCGAGCTAATCGCGGCCTCTCGTTTCTTCATCCATAATACGTGCTGTTTTTTTTTTTGAAGCTGCAGTGTTTTCCTCCTGAAAGACATGTTTCTGTGCTTTAATAAATTAATCGTTCACAACATGAAATCAAGATTCATCTATAAATGATTTTTTTTAAATATGGCTAAATGGGCAAGTTAAAAAAAATATTTATTACCATATTTTTACTTTTGTTATCACATTTTTTAGTTTTCTTTTTTATCCATAGTTTCATCATTCTTGCAATATTTGTTTAAGAATTTTTTTTTTTGTGACAATTCTTTTTTCAAGATTTTGATTTTTTTTTAAATATTGAAGAAAAAAAGAATCGTTAATGAAAATATTCTAAGTTACTCTTAGAATATTTTCTAAATAATGGTTTTAAAAGTTTTTATCTAACTAAAATATTTCAATTTTTTATTTTTGATTTTGTAACTTTTTTTTTTCTCCAATGCAAAAATAACAAATTTGTAAGTAATTAAAATTGTCCATCTGTAGGTAAGTTTTAATCGAGGTTGGAGTTTGTTTGTGGAAGTGATACACTTTTCCGCAGCCAGACATAACCTGATATCTAGTGAGGAAGCCCAAGAGTCTCTCGTTATATTAATAAATCAGTTGAATAACCAGTTTACGTCCAAACCCAGCCATTAACACAGGCATCTTAGAAAAATCCTTCTTTCAAACTGAATTCTCAGAGTTATGCGTTGAATTAGTGACCGTTAACTATATGCAGTTATCGTGTCTCGGTCCACTTCGGCTTGTTTACTAATATCAACGTAACCGAGTGCTTGGAAACTAAAATCAGTTAACTGTGTAATTGTGAATTGTGAAAATAATAAATTTATATAAAATAAATGGATTATAGTAATTTATTAATTAATCACTTTTAATTGTATTAATTACATGATATATACATTTAATTAATACAATTAAGTAGAGCAGAGTCTACAAAATATAGACCTCGGTTTGGGGTCTTTTATTGAAACTCTCTGATTTTTTTTCAAAAACTTTTGATTTTTAAAATTTTTTTCGATTTCTGTTAGTCTCAGTTTGCAATTTACAAACATCATTTATTACAGTTTTTTATGTAAAAAAAACTCAGCTTTCCGATAAGTATATTAACTTTTTACTAAAGTTCATGCAAAGTGATAAAAACTTCATTTAAAATAAAAAATGCTGTTTTTAAGCCATTGCCCAAATTTTGAAAAAAAAATTCGTAATCTTTTTTCGAAAAGCTGAGAAAATTTCCTACAACATATGTGAAAATTGGGATGGGGCCTCAAAAATTACGTAATTATTCATATTAATAAATGAATACAAATTGATGAAATTATTAAAATAATATCTAAAATAATTTTTTTAAATTTTAATAAAAAAAAATTAGATTTATTTAATAAATATATATATTATATAAATTAGTATTTAAAATACAAAAAATCCTGACCTCTTTTCAAGAAAAGAACAAAGAAAAAGATAACAATGTATAAAAGTTCAAAGCTGTAAAGAGCAACAAGACAAACAAACAACAAGAGAGGGAGAGAGTGGAAGGAGCGTTGCACCTAGCGGACTTTGAACCTAGAGCGTGCAGGTAAACAACAGGTACGATGCACTCTGGAAGCGCGCTTCCCCGTGATTCGTAAGTACAGAGGCCACGGGTAGAGGTAAGAGAGTCGTCGTTTATACTCGGCCGTTCAGCTCTGAGAGCGTAATGAGCGAGTAAGGAAGAAGGATTCGCCAGCGGGAAAGTGCATTGGATTCGCGGGAGTGCATCAGCGCAGAATCACGATTCGTCCGTGTATCGCCGCTACGCGAAACGCCAAGTGTGTCGTGAGTTAACCGGCCTCCTCGGAGACACGCCCTCTCCACGACTGCCTCTGTGCAATTTTCGACGCTCTCCCTCTACTCCCGATTATTGCAAAACCCATTTTATCCAACGTTATTACCTTTCACAATGTTATTGTTATTGTAAATGAATCGAAGTTCAAAGAATCTAAGTTCCCTTTCCGGGAGCTTTCAATTCTTTTTTATTTATTTATTTATTTATTTATTTATTTATTTATTTATTTATTTATTTATTTATTTATTTATTTATTTATTTATTTATTTATTTATTTATTTATTTATTTATTTATTTATTTATTTATTTATTTATTTATTTATTTATTTATTTATTTATTTATTTATTTATTTATTTATTTATTTATTTATTTATTTATTTATTTATTTATTTATTTATTTATTTATTTATTTATTTATTTATTTATTTATTTATTTATTTATTTATTTATTTATTTATTTATTTATTTATTTATTTATTTATTTATTTATTTATTTATTTATTTATTTATTTATTTATTTATTTATTTATTTATTTATTTATTTATTTATTTATTTATTTATTTATTTATTTAAATTTTTTTATTTCATAAAAACTTTATTTTCAGTCATTGCCTTCATTCTCACAAAACTAAACCAAAATTTATTCGAAATTGTCCTTCCCTCGACCATTAAGAGACCATTAAGTTTAAATTCCATTTAAAAAATGCTGATACAAGTATTTTTATATTTTTTATCTTTCCAGGTGTAATGAAGCCTTTATATCTGAAAAAAATGAATAAAACAAACATTATGACAATTTTTGACCATTTCTCATCATTCAAATGAAAAAGAAATAAAAAACCAGAGAATTCAATTCTTTTTTTTCGTCAGATTGGATATATTGTCACTGTTATTACATTTTCATGATGCAACACGAAATTTTTACATTATTTTCGATTCTTCACGTACTTTGTCCACGATCTAAAAGCTTTTTTTTTTTATTGAAACCTGAAAGATCGCCTATAGTGAGTATACAACATAAATCACCTTTACAATGCCACGTGCACGGTCCGGTCAATGACCTCGATAACGTGAACGCTGTAAACAACATATATAGGTTCGATGCACTCACTCATCTCTCCAGCAGCGAGATCCTCGAATGACGCGCAACATTTTTTTCTTTCCCTCCGCAGAGATGCAAATCAAACTTGGTTACAAGTTCTCTTTAAAAAAAAAAACAATACGACCTGAAGTACACGTTAAAAGAAAAATGATAAAAACGAAAATCTGATACCGTTTATCCAGGCTAAAACATGTACAATTTTTTCTTTTTTTTTTTCTATTGGCTACAGTTGGCAACAGTTCAAGTTAATTTTTATAACTTTAACGTCTTATTATCAATTTTGTTGAAAAAAACAATAAACAAAAACACAGCTGGCTCTGCGTCGTTTGCCCGTCGAAACTCATCACAAAGCTCTTGAATCAAACTCGTTGCTTTGTGTTTTACGATATGAAAGACCAGAGGCAGCGTCAGGGCTGCCATTATCAGCGTCCACAGCGCCAGTTACCGACACGTATAGCACTCAAGTACCTTGCTTTCCCGTAATAGCGCTGCTTTCGTGCGCATTGTTGTGCTACGTGAAAGAAACGCGCGGCGTTGACGTTGCGTCGTACTTGTTTCTTGGCCGTCGGTGTAATCTGCTTGGGCTTCTGCTGATCCTCGAAATCCCAACTCTCTTTATCTCGAGCCACTGGAAAACGGTCGATAATTATATCTCAGTAGCGTCGGTGTTTTCCTGCTTCTAACGTTTTCGGCTTCGGTTTACTTCAACACAACTCGGTAGAGTTTTTAGACCGAGCGCCATTACTCCCCGGTAAAAAAGTCTAGAAAACTAACGACCGACCATCGGTCTTCTAGTCACTGCCTTCGGGTTTTTTTCGACCTTATTTTGAGGTATCACCGATTATCTATGGGGCATTTCACCCCGTTTCGACCTGAATTTGACCTCGACCTCTTCGATTTGGCCCATTATTTTTTATATGCTTAGTTGGACCATCAACTGCACCAAATTTTTGTTTTTTTTTATTGCATTTGTTTTATTTTTTTTTTTATTGCAATTTCTGTTTTTTTATTGCATTTGTTTTATTTTTTTTTATTGCAATTTCTGTTTTTTTTAAATGTTTTTAAAGTGATGTATAAAACAACTTAATTTTAAAATCTGTTAAAATTCTGAAAAATACTTTGTTCGATAACAAAATTATCTAGCTTGTAGCCAAAGTGGGGAAGATTTTTCTTCGTACAGTTTTTGAGCTTTTTTTATTTGATAAATTATTTAAAAATAGTAGAAATTATTAATCTACTACAGGCGATTGGTCAAATGTTTATTTATGTAAAATCAGATTTTTGGAATTTTTCTCAGATTTTTTTGAACTATGCAAATATTTTTTTAAAGTGATATTTCGAATGCTAAAATTTAAAAATCTGCAATAATTCTGAAAAATACTGTATTGATTATCAAAATTTTCTAGATTATTGCCAAAGTTAGCAAGATTTTTCTTCTTATGGTTTTTAAGATTTTTTAAAGATTTTAAAGTAGATAGCTCTTTTTTCCATTTTATAATAATTTTTTTAACGTTTAAACGTTTCTGTATATAAAATTGTATTAAAAAAAAATAAAACAGATTTTTTTTTAATTAAAAAAACAAAATACAATTTTATATACAGAAACATCTAACGAGTTGCGAATGGTAGGTAGCTCTTTTTTCCATTTTTAATAATGTTTTTAAATTAAAAAATCTTAAAAACCATAAGAAAAATCTTGCGTACTTTGGCAATAAGTTAGAAAATTTTGATATTCAATAGAGTATTTTTCAGAATTTTTACAGATTTTCAAATTATGGCATTCGATGTCACTTTAAAAAAAATATTTAAAAAAAAATGTGCATACTTTGAAAAAATTTGAAAAGGATCCTAAAAATCTGAGAAAATTCTAAAAACATCCAATTTTACATAAATAACCAATCTGACCAATCGCCTGTAGTAGATTAATTATTTTTTCTAGTCGAGTCGAGTAGTACGAATTTTATAACATTTTCTTTTCTCTGGATTCGATGGAACAAATTTTTAAACATTATATTTAAAATTTGCGACTTCAAAATAAATTCGGTCGGAAAAAAATTGAAGAAAAAAAATACAGAATAAAAAAGGAGCTTCGTGAAGGAAAAAAAATGATGAAAAAATGCCTTATTTGGCTATTTACGTAAATTGGATGACTTTATCCCGGAAGGAAGCCAGAAAACTCACACATCCTTTGAAGAGGATGTGACACATGTTTAACACTGTCTCTCTTTCTCTCGTTTCCTTCGCAGCGCCAGTTGGTCCTACTTCTTTTGCATCCATACGTGCGCGTCTCGAAGCTCGCCTACAAGTCATCAGTCTTCTATTACCCAGACGCAGGACACGTGGTCCCTGGATTTCCCAAGAGATAACGAGGAGACTATTTTTTTTAGTCTCCCTTCGATGCATCGAGTGGACTTGCACACGTGTCTCTCTTGGAGAAAAAATTTTGAGTCTGGCGAGCAGGGATTTCAATTTCGGGAGCTGCTTCTGTAGAAGCTGCGCTTTAACGACTAAAGTCAACTTAGTAAAATCAAAATGAAAATTAATGAAATTAATGAAGCTGCAAGAGACCGGAAATTAAGCCACGCTGACCACAAACCGGAGAGAAATAGAGCAAGAGAGAAAATTCGGTGGATCCTTGAAGCGTTAAAGAAAAATGTTGTAAGCTAGCAACATTTTTTAAAGAGAAAAAAAAAGAAAGTTTAGTCTCATAGAATTGAGGATATCACGCTGCTATTAAAGATGAGCGAAAATAATGATATATTATTTTGTTATACATTTTTTTAAATATTTTTATTATGATATGGATCTTTAGGATATATATATATATGGGGTATTCCAGCTGAATTTTTTATGCTCTGATCTTAACGCCTTTCAATAATTTTGATTTTTGTTATCAAAAAGTATTTTGAAAAAGAAAAGACACGTATTTTTGTTTGTTTGACCCTACGTCCAATATTTTCGTGAGACGAATTTTTGTAAAAATTTCAAATTTTCTGTGTTTATATTTCTATAATCGTTAATATTTTGGAAATGAACAGTCCTATAGAAAAATGTTTAAGATGAAATTTGTTTAGTTTGCAAAGAGCTACATAATGTATATAAAAAATGTTAGTTTTCCTAATATTTTGTTATATGTCGTTAAACAATGAAATATCGCTTTGCAAGAAACAGACGATTTTAATCATTTTTATATATTTACAGAAAAATTCTGTTTCGAATTACGAAATTTTTGAGACACTGTGCAGAATGGCAAGATTTTTTTATGAGAAGTTCTACGTAATTGAAGTTTTTTTTTAATATCCTGAATTATTACGTAAATTAATACGTAAAATTTCAATTCCATAGAACTATGCGAAAAAAAGTCCTGCCAGCCTACATAGGGTCTCGAAAATTTCGTAATTTTCGATAGAATTTTTCTGTCACTATACAAAAATCATTAAAAATCGCTTTTGAATAAAATAAATTTAAATAGAGAGTTCTTTATCTCTAATAAAATATGGTTCTGAGAAATTTTACTCAAACACCATTTTTAATCATTTTCATATATTTTCACAGAAATTCTGTTGAAAATTACGTAATTTTCGAGACCCTCTGCAGGCCGGCAGGATTTTTTTTCGGAAAGTTCTATGGAATTGAAGTTTTACGTATTAATTTACGTGATAATTCAGGGTATTTAAAAAACTTCAATTGCGTAGAAAATCAATCTCAAAAATTTCTTAATTTGAAACCAAATTTTTTCTCTAAAAGGGCTGATCCCTTTTACAGAAAATCTTCAGCTGGAATCCCCCATATATATATATATATATTATACTGCAGTTCTTTGCGATTGTAAATTTGCAATTTACTTTTATTAGGACAATCCGGATGCGAATTCTCGTGAGACTCAACAAAGTTGAATTTTGAGCTATTGACCGAAGATTGGATCCGAAAAACATAGCTCGTTCATTCACTGGTTTCTGTGAAGGTTGCTGCTTCGGTGATCCAGACGATAGTTACACAGTCCGAGCGAAGTTGGTTCTCAAACATTCACCGGATCTCAACGCATTTGCGGGGCTGTTCTTCTGTTGCTAAGGCGTCCAACGGCTAGCCCATTATTTTTAGAGCGTGTACGCGGTATGCACTACTTTACTTAAGATAATAACTGCGCTATTCACGTCCGCAAGGAACAGTCTTGACACACGAAAATTTTTCGAAATTATCACGTAATTATTTTTTTTATTTAAAATTATTCAATAAAAAACAAAAAATAGTCCATTCAACTTTGGCTTTTGTTACGAAAAAAGAAATACAGAAATACAAAATAATTTGAAAACTTCTGTAAAAAGTCACTATTGCAAAATAAATAATAATTTAAAGAGTCGTTACGATGGGCAGGATTTTTTTTTTTTACACTATATCTTCGATGTATGATCCAGTTTTTTTTTTTTCTATCTGTATTTAGTAGCCCCAGATTTTTTTTTTAAATTATGATAATTACATAAGTACTTAGTGTGATAAGAAAAACCGGAAGCCGATAGGAATACTCGTGTGTGACTCTCGAAATCCCGACAATTATCTGTCGCAACTGAAGTTTGTCAAGTGCTTCAAAACTGACTGAAATGTCCCTGACCTACTAAAAGAAACTCGGCCGACTAGAATGTTACGTAATCGTGTTGAAAAGCGCGCAAGTGCATTTGAATTTTGTGATTATTTATGCACTGTTGATAAGATAATGAGATTCCTAGCGATATTAGTAATTACGATATTTCAATTAACGTTAACAGAAGATTTTCATCTCAAGTTTAATCTTAAGTTTCAATAAATTAAATTTGAAATGTATTTAAAATGCCTTTAAAGTGTAATGAAAAATTCTCATTTTTCAGGTCAACCAATTTTTTCACGTCAACAAAACGTCCTCAAATTTATTCAGGATGTTGGTCTGTTTGAAGAAAAAACGTAGGAATTTTTTCAGATTTTTTATTACATATTCGAGCTAATAAAAATTTCTACAAATAATTCTGTTCACACAAAAAAAAATCATAAGAATATGAAATTTTCGATTTTCAGCGTACTTTCCAAAAACATTTTTTTAATTTAATTTTTTCTAATTTTCTAGGCATTTCAAGAAAGAAAATGTGAAAATTTCAACTAAATCAATTTTATTTAATTGAAAAATAGCATAAAATGAAATCGGTGAATTTTACAAAAAATCTTATTGTTAAGTAAGCTGAAAATCCAAAATTTCATATTCTTATGATTTTTCTTTGCGAGCCTTAGTATTGGCGTTAAAAAATAAGCAATGATTATTTGCAGTGATTTTCAATGGCAAAAAAATGCAATAAAAAAAATTTGAAAAAAAAAATGCCTACGTTTTTTCTTCAACTAGACCAACATCCTGAAGAAATGTGATGTCGTTTTTTTTTTACATGATAAATTGGGGTGGCCGACTTGACGCGTTTTGCCCCATAAATTATTGCTATAAAAGCCAATTAATAATCAATAAACTGAAAAATCTTAACGAACGAGGTCAGGGCGTTCGTTTCCCACATGTAACGAGATACTAAAAGTTTATCGACATTGGAAATTGATCACGCGAGCTTAAGTAACAAATGAGGTGGTTGATCCGCGGTAAAGATTCTCAACGGGTCCAGAGGCACCTGCCTCATCGGATGCTGGGGCTCTCCCAACGAGTTTGAGGTAAATATAGGAGCTGACCATGTACCAATACTCACGTCAATACATGTATAGAGAGAATCCTCAAGTTGCGCTCACTTGAGGCAACTTACACCGGTTGTAATACTCGCTTGCACCTGCTTGTCGTCTTTTTTTCTTTTTTTTTCCCCAAATTCTGTGGCGAAAGGGATGAGAGCGATGAGATGAGCCGATTACACGACAATTTGTTCTTCGACAATTAGCCCTCCGATCTAAATGATCCCAAAAACAATTTATCCCCATTCTATTTTTTTTTAAATATTAAAAACAAAAATTAATAAACGAGTAATTAACAGAATCAACCAAAACTCTACGAGAGGAATTTTTTAAATTTCTAACAACAATAAAATTAAATGTTAAGACTGAAAAAAAAAAAAATTATTTCATTAAATTATTTTCGTCAGTCGTAATACAAATTATTTGATACATTTTCATAGAATTCGATGTGAATTCGGTGGATAAAAGAAGTAACAAGATTTCGTTTCATAAAGAATAGGCGTTTTATTTAAATCCATATGTGTTAGTTTAATTTTTTAGACTCTCTTAATAGCTACGATTTATAATGGTAATTAATAATTAAACATTTATACCGTTGCTTGCACGTGTGCGTAAAACGAGGCTGAGACATTTTTTCCTCTTCGCGATACGTTTAAAGACAAACCCTTCCATTTACTTTTCAATTACTCTTTCACGAAATCACTTGTTTCATAAATCAGTTGATATTAATTATAATTTTTAAATGACTCTTCGCATTTTCATATTAATTACCGACTGATATATTTTTTTCCAAGGCTCGAATTGAGAAACACAAAATTATTGTATGCCAAAAAATTATTTACAAAATCCAAAGAAATTTAATTAAACTTCCTTTTTTTATGTCTCAATATCAAATCGAAAAATCGTTCCAACAATTTTTTTTTATTAAATGGAACAGGTGAAAAAATAGTATTAAATAATTTATGAAACAATTGATAGAATGTGATTAAAAAAAATAAATGGGAGGCTTGTAAAATGGAAATTGGGCACGATGCACTGAGCTGCGTTTCGCTTTCACCCTCCCACACCGCGTTTAATTATTTTTTTTTCTCTCTTTTTTCTCGTTCTCTAGACACACTCACAGGCATCCACATATTCGCTCATACATACACAAACACATTTGACCCTCGAGCGATATTTTTTCTTCCCTAATATTAACCGCTATTTAATCTAATTAGACGATAAAAAGTACGAGCTAAGTTATGCTTACTGAGATCATACTAATACATCACAGGGTTACATAGACATTAGTGTTTTTTTTTTTTCTCCTTCTTCATTGTCGCTATTTATTTCTTTCTCTAGTACTCGTTCGACGAACCGACGGACTTTGTGTCTTTTTTTTTTTTTTATCAGGACCTCAGTTATTATAATTATTATCATTATTATTATTTTTTATACCGCGTCGACCAGAACTTTCATCGAGGATTAAAATCCTCAGAGTATAAAAAAAAGTGCAAAATTCCGTTCATGATTTATTTACAGAGTCGTCCTGAAAAAT
The DNA here is from genome assembly GCA_964016905.1 of Perithous albicinctus. Classification (NCBI taxonomy): domain Eukaryota; kingdom Metazoa; phylum Arthropoda; class Insecta; order Hymenoptera; family Ichneumonidae; genus Perithous; species Perithous albicinctus. The sequence continues at coordinate 20,462,651 of OZ024693.1, read as the reverse complement.
TCTGCTTTTGCACGTGAGTTTAAAAAAAAAAGAGAAAAAAAAGGTGTTTGCTTATTAATTTCCTGTTAATCTGAGGCTTAGGTTTAAGCTTTGAACTGTTGTTTTCTTGAATTGCTTAAGTTTCGAACTTTGCTCTTACTCTTTTTTTTTTTTTTTTTTTTTTTTGTTCTATTTTACTGGCGGATCTCAAGGATATATATACTATATATATTATGCTGCAGTCCTTTGCGCTTGGAAAATAGGAGTACGCTTTTATTATTAGCACAATCCGAACCCGCGTGAGACTCAACAAAGTCGAATTTCGAGCTATTGACCGAAGATTGGATACGAAAAAAAAATAGCTTGTAACCACCAGTCGTATTTTTTGGCTATAATCTCAAAAGAAAAAAAATTATATATATATATATATATGAAGTTGGGAGAAAAAGCGTAAGATAATTGATGAATTATCGTTGTTGAGGGGCTGAAGGTTAAAGATATTACTTTAGTCGTGAAAAATGAATGTGGAAAAATGGTGTCGATTAATTTTTGCATTCGAAATCTGTGAACAGTATCTTTCTTTTTTTTTCTTTTTTTTTCTTTCTTTCTCTCGTCACCCAGAAAAATATCTGATCGAAGGTAAACTTTTGAATTTAAATAAGGAAAAAAGGAGCTTGCTTGAAGATCTTGAAGATCAAAATTTCAGGTGGCAAATGGCAAGATTGAATACTCGAAATATAAGGCAAAATGTTCTTTTCACCGAACACTTTTATATTCAAAAAAATATTTCTCAGGGTGTTAAAAAAGGAGAACCGCGAAAACGAGGAAAAGAGAAGCGTATGTGAATTAAGCAGGCAGACAAGATGTCGAGACTCTGAAATTTCGCTTGTATCTCAAAACACTGCGAAACAAGATAAAAAGGCTAAAGAGAAAGAACAAAATCGTGGAAATTAATGATTTGGCATCGGCTGTACATTCGCAAAGTCGTACAGGAGATCAATGCTTTAAACTCTTGGGTAACGTAGTTACAGCTACTTTTTGTTGAAGTCTCTGACGAGAAAAAACGAACAGTCAATCAACTCGATGATTTTGTCATTGCCATGTGACGAAATTTGAGTTTCAGAAGAGCCCGAATGAAAATTGTAACAGTGCTTTTTTTTTTACGACGGCGATTCAAGCAATAAAAAAGAATCTCTTTTGGGAGAATTTTTTCCGCCCTCGATGTTTTTTTTGAAAAAATCAGTCGATACCGAAGAGAGGATGAAATCCGCGGTTGATGACAAAGCGTTGAAGAACTCGTCGCGCAACACTCCGGGCAATGATTTTTCAAAGAGTCGATTTAACGACTAAACGAAAAATCGAGGATAATCGTGCGGTTGATATTTCTTATTTTTCAATCACGTCGTAATAGGTTGAACAAAATTTCCGTATTTCTTCTTCTGAAACTCCAATTTTTTGTTTTTGTTTTCTCGCGAAATTATAAAGGTATTTCGATTTCGAAGTAATATCTTGACATGAAAAAAATTGAGGATGCATGAAGAAGCTGTTTTTCAATGGTTTTTCATGTTTCCTCAATATTTTCAGTTTTCGCTGAAAACGGATTCAGTGAGCTTTCATGATTGAAATTTCCAACAGTTCTGCCAGAGACTTCATAGAAAATACATATACACTCTCTCTCTTTCTCTCTCTTACGTTCTAAATGCATTTAATTCTAATCCCTTAGACTACTATCGCCGCATACACTTTTTACGTAAGTGCTATTTTACTTTCTTTTTTTTTCTATTTGTAAGCCTAACCATGTAAAAAAAAAAAAACGAAAAAAAAAAACAGTAAACGAAGAATATATTACAATAATTTTTGACATATGTCTCTTGCTAATTCTGCCTAGCCTAAACGATGTAAGAAATCTCCATCGCACTCGGTCCCTCATTCACTTTTTCCCGCCTCACGAGAGGAGTTCACAATCTACCATCCATAAATCAATCTTGCCCTTCGAAAAAAAAAGAAAAAAAAAAAGAGAAAAAAAAAGTTTAGGCATTCGACGTTCTCCAGTAAACGAAATATCGTGAAATCCAAGAGAAATTCTTCGTGCCCGATCCTCAAATCGAGGTCATCTTCCTCTCGTTCTTCTCCCTCTCCGTTTATTTATCTCTATACATATAATTGTCTTTCGGTCGTGTTTTGTGCGTGTCAGGCGGATAAATCTACATGAATGGCACAGCCAAAGGACTTGGCAATCCTCCCGTTTCGCGATCCGTAAGCCATCTTTTCGTTTTTTATCATTATATTCAATATAATAATAATATTACACTGGCGTTCGGAGTTATTAACAGAATTTTACATTTTTTGCTTTGTTTGTATTCAGGAGGATTGCCGCGCAATTGATAAATCTCGTTTCGCGAGATTTGAAGAAAAAAAAAAGAATACAATAATTATATAAAATAGAAAGAAAAAAGAAAAAAGAAGAAATTAAAAAGTCATAATTAGGAGCGGTTTCGAGAGGTGGGCGAGATTACGAGTACACAAAGTCAAAAAGATGACACGATAACGAGGAGTAAAAAAGAATAATGTCGCGAATAGGGAGGGGTTTTAGCTGCGTATTTGACCCGCGTTGCGGGCAATCTTCTCCGGTAGCTCGGCTATGCTCTTCGTGCTGCCGTTCAACGAACGCTTGCGACTTTTCATGTAATCTGAAACAGAAAAATTATTGTTTTTCTATTAATATTTTATTTAATACACTCAATGAATTCTCGTCTTCTCTCTCATTTTATTCTCTTAATTAAGTAATGTCTGTTTTCTCATTGATTTGGTAATAATAGACAGTCTTGAGAACCCAACAATTTTGGGTAAACTAGGAGTGCTAGTTTTTCCAAATTTTTTCATATTCATTTCACAGACTCAATCAACACGAAAATTCGGTATAAATTTACTCAATTTTTTGTCTCAATTTTTCTTTTTTTTTTTCTAACTGCTTGACAGTGTGCAAAAAGAAAATCAAGCGAAAAAAAATGTAAGATTTAATTCTAGAAACACACAATTGCGAAAAAACTTGGAATTCTCTTCATATATTTTTCTTTTTTGCATGAATCATCAGTTGATTTTTTTTTTTTTTTTGTCAGTAGCAGTTTCAGGGTATAAAAGTTTTCCCAAATTTTCCTATGAAATTCGACACAGCTTCCATATGCTGTTTTCTAACTAAAATATATAAATTTCCTTTACCACCCCAGTCGGAAAATTCGGCATTTGAAACATCTGCTCAATTTTTCCCCCTCGATAGATCAGACATTCTCTCCCCTGGTCTCTGCGATCTCGGGCACGCGACAACCACCTAATTTAATGCGAAAAGTATAACGAATAGACACAGATTTTCCCCGCTCAGATGAGACGACGTGTTTTATACTCGAACCCTTCGGCAAACTCCCTATTGTGTCCAGGAGTTGCAGATTTACATTATTCAAGGGAAACTGAATGCTTTTCCCCTTTGCAATATCATCTGGCACGAGTCAAAATCAACAATAGGACAACCGAAGGAAAATCATCTGGGAGCGTAGTACTGTTAATAATGATAATAATAATAATAATAGAAAAGCATTGTTGGAAAATTTTCCTCCTGGGGTTTGAATTTCCTTGAATTTTTTTTGGTGATTTTTTCATAAAAAAAAAAGAGGTAATTTTTTGCAGATTTTTATCATTTGTTTTACTCTATAAAATTATTATTTTTTTTCCATAACTTTTGAGTAGAAATGTATTTTGACCAGGTTTAAATTTCTGATTTTTTTTCCATAAAATGTAGGACTAAAAACAAGTGTTTCTGTCATAGCTCGAGAGACAATTTCTATTTTTTTTATTTTAAGAAAAAAAATATATTTTCCAAATCTTGAAAATTATTAATAAATAAAAAATTTCAATGATGTTTTCTTGGTCATTATTTGGTCCAAAAAAGATTTTGCTCAGATTTTTATCACTTGTTTTACTCTATAAAACTATTTTATTTTTTTTTTCCATAACTTTTGAGTAGAAATGTATTTCGACCAGGTTTAAATTTCTGAAATATTTTTCCATAAAATCTATATCTAAAAACAAGTATTTCCGTCATAGTTCGAGAGACAATTTCTATTTTTATTTATTTTAAGATAAAAAAAAAATTTCCAAATTTAGAAAATAAAAAATTTCAACGATGGTTTCTTAAAGGAAAAAAAAAACAAAGCCAAAAATATAAAAGAAAAAAAGTAAAACGCTGAAAATTCAATAATTAAAATAAAATTGAAAGCAGCTATTTTAATTTAAATATATATATATACGAATTCGCTGTCTGTGTTTATTATACGCGAAAGCGTTTGTAGGAATCAACCGAGTTGAAGTTGGGGCTGGTCATGACTGCCGAATAACTCCGGAATCGCGAAGCGCGACATCTACACGGCATATTTTTATTTCTCTTTCGAGAAAAACAAAAGCTCACTGCACGTTATATATACGTATAAAATATACCGACAAAAGGACCTTGTACACTGGTGCAGGACAAAAAAAAAGGTATTGCGAAACAAGTGTCTGTTGCCATATGGATTGGATTCGAGAATTGCAAAACGCTGATAATACCGAGATACATCACTCGGCGACGCTCAACAATAATAACAATAAACGTACTGCCATTGGATTTTGGCCAAGGCCAACAAACTTTATCACTTTATCGCTTTCCATTAACGCTTCAATGTTGTACTAAAAGAGTGTATCAGTGTGGATTATTTCGCGAGATAGATTATATTTACTGCTTGTTTATTGATGACACTAAAAATGACGCAGCAAAAATTTGAGCGGGAAAAGAGTCACCAAATATTATTTGGAATAATTTCAGAGCTGCAGAATTGCCAAGCAAATAATTAGTGTACATTTTGAGTCTGCAACGATTTTTTAAATTACATACAAATTTTATATTAGCTACAATTTTTTTTTTTTTTTTAACAATCATTAATTTATTTTTTAATTTTTTAATTTTTATAGAAAAAAAAATTAGTTTGTAACTTTGTACAAATAAGGTTTAATGAGAAAATAATAAATTGTTGCTACGCGACGCGAAAGCAACTCAGAGATGCTAAATAATAATTCCTTTCATGGATATTAAAGCGACGGCTGTTTCGCCCCCTTTCGCTCACCCCCCAAAGTAAATCCTTCACGAAGGGCACATATAGTACATTAAGGGCACAGCTGATATACTCGCCGCACGTGGGAGCAAAAGCCCCGTGTAACAGCAGGGATTCCGAGGGGATAAGGGGGGGGGGGTGGACTAGGGGAGCAAGATAAGGGGAGGGGAACATTCGTGACCCGTGCCGAGGGGTAAAAAAAACTGCAACGTCCTAACCGCACTCAGAAATATATCACCCCCCCCCCCCCCAACTTGACCCCCCCCCCCGTAACAGCTGACTGCGTTCTCATTAATTAAGTACGTTACAAAATTCGTCTTTCGACAAATCCATATGTCGATTCTTGGGCTTTCAGAACGGAAGAAATTCAAACGTACAAATAATACATCAAAGTTTTAAAATGTTAAATACATTTAAAAAGTTGCATTAAACTTTTAAAATGTTAAATACATTTAAAAAGTTATATGAAATTTTTTGAATGTTAAATACATTTAAAAAGTTACATCAAATTTTTTAAATTGTTAAATACATTTAAAAAGTTACATGAAACTTTTTAAATTGTTAAATACATTTAAAAAGTTACATCAAATTTTTTAAATGTTAAATACATTTAAAAAGTTACATGAAACTTTTTAAATTGTTAAATACATTTAAAAAGTTACATGAAACTTTTTAAATTGTTAAATACATTTAAAAAGTTACATCAAATTTTTAAAATGTTAAATACATTTAAAAAGTTACATGAAACTTTTTAAATTGTTACATACATTTAAAAAGTATACATCAAATTTTTTAATTGTTAAATACATTTAAAAAGTTACATGAAACTTTTTAAATTGTTAAATACATTTAAAAAGTTACATGAAACTGTTTAAATTTTAAATACATTTAAAAAGTTACATGAAACTTTTTAAATGTTAAATGCATTTAAAAAGTTACATCAAATTTTTTAATTGTTAAATACATTTAAAAAGTTTAGAACGTATTTTAAAGAAATGAAAATAATGAAAAGATAAAATTATATTGTAGAATTTTTATGACAATATGGCTGCTATTTGACTCAATATGTAGATTTTGTAAAGTTGGATTAATTTCAAAACGCCTGTTGATGTTTAAAAAAAAGAAAGGCTTCCGAAAATTACGTTTTAAAAAGATTCTTTTTTTTTACTTTTGGCTCCTTCGACTTAAATGAACTCCCAAATTTTGAAGTTGCACAAGAAATCAACCTGGTTTGGGTGAAATGCTGCTTTTACGTTGCGATGTGTTTTGAATATGCAGAAAAAAAATATCTAAATGAAAGAAATTAAATCTAAAAAAAAGGGAAAATACTGAAAAATTAAAAAATAATATAAAAAATCTTTAATTTACATTCCGCTGTGTTTTGCCTCTACAAAAAAAATAATCTAAATGAAAGAAATTAAGTCTAAAAAAGGGAAAATATCGTAAAATTAAAAAATAATATAAAAAATCTTTAATTTACATTCCGCTGTGTTTTGCCTCCACAAAAAAAATATCTAAACGAAGGAAATTATCTCTAAAAAAGGGAAAATATTGTAAAATTAAAAAATAATATAAAAAATCTTTAATTTACATTCCGCTGTGTTTCGCCTCCACAAAAAAAGAATATCTAAATGAAAGAAAAGGGAAAATATTGTAAAATAAAAAAATAAATAAAAAAAAAACCTTTCAGAAATCATTTTTTAAAATGCCTTATTTTCTTTAAAAAAAAAAAAACTTTCAACACCTAAATGTAAATGTAGTGAAAAAAAAATGTAAACAAGACGAGTCGAGAAGAGCGAGAAAAAAGAAACAAACAGATAGGTACAGTGAAAGGGCCCACACAGAGAAGACAAGAAAATACTTGGACACGCGCTAGATCGAGTTGAGAGACCGGGAAGAAGAGAACGTGTGCTCTGTTGGGCTCTCGTCACGTCCTGAAATAGTAGCGACGCGTGGGTGCCGTGCATTGGCGGAATAATAACAAAAATACGCGTCTCCGAGTGCCGGGGTTCGCCTCGAATCTGCGGGGATGTTAAAAGATCGCTCCCTCGGGAGACGCGGATATATTTAATTTGTAAACAAAAACAATTGTCACACCCAAAACAGTTTTATCAGGATAAATTCAACTGACAAACAAGTGAGCAATATTTTTTTTTATTTCATACTTTTTGTAACGGAAATGTATTTTTTTTTTTTTTTTTTTCTAATATTTATTTATTAAGTAGTGAAAATCTCGTAATACGCAGGACAATTAATTTTAAGTACCAAAAAATTCTAACAACCTGTGCATAATCGACTTGAATAATTTTGTAATTCAGAAATTACGAAGGTCACCAATAAATTCTACAAAACAGATGACAAAAAGGTCAATTGAGATATTGCACATACATATATATATATAATTTTGCGATTTGAGCGTAATCGCAATCGCTTTAGATTACGAATTAACGAGCAAAGTCAAGAGCAATAATTGCAGATACAAATATACTTTAGGAGGTATATTTAAATATACGGTAACCCCGATATCGCGATCGACTGTTACTGCGCTGCGACGAGAAACCATTTGTCAATCTCGCCTCGGTAATAATCATATCTCGTGTCTTAAATACATGTGCAAACGTGTGTGCAACATTTTTTCAATTGACCTACAATTTGCATCTGCAAATTTACTGGCGATAAACAAACTGCGGTATTTTATACGTTTGTAACATTATTGAACGAGATAATTGAATTATTTAGAGCATCGATGTTTGATATTTCTCTTCTCTCAGCTGCACGTAATCGAGATTTATTTTTTAAAAAATAAATAAATAATAATAATTACTGGAGAATAAGAAAATTATTTTTATTATCTTCCTCTCAAGAAATTATTTTGTAGGGCAAAACAAGTGACAAAAGTCTAAAAAAAACAAATAAACCACTTTTTTTATGGGCAAAAAAAAAAAAAAAAAAGTGAACTGATCCCGAGGGAGTCAAGCTAATTGACTAGGAATGTCCCTTGTACAGTTATTTCAATTCAATTCAAAGTATGAGAAATAGCCATTAATTTAAGGTAGCTACTATAGCATTGGGACAATTGAAAGATGAACATCTGGCATAAAAGTATGTTACGTTTTTTTTTTACAGCAATTTAAAAATGATTAACAATTCAGTTAGAGAGAGATATAACTTCCTAAAGTTGCAAATTAAATGTAATTCAACGATGCAAATTCAAGATTCGTAGAAAAAAAAAGGTATGTACTCGTAAACTGAAGTACGGTGAACATTTTAGTGGAAGAAAAAAGTGGTCTGTCCATACAATAAAAATAACGTTAATGTCACAAGCGAGTGAAACTTGGTTAAGAGACTAATCTCGCATTATGTTGGTTGCCAAAAGTTTGTCATTAATTAGGAAGACACTGTTGTCAAAATATAATATTCACGATAAAACGTCGATTTTTCATTCTCTCTTGTTCATATCAAAGGTATTTTTTTACACGTAGTTCCAACGAAATCCAACGCTACTAAATGTACGCATTTTTACGCTTGAACAATTTTTTTCAAGACAGTGATTTTACTCAATTGGACTGCTATAGCTACCTAAAAAAAACACAAAAATTTTTGCAGTTTACAATTAAATACAAATAAGAAACTTTTTTTTTTCGAACATTTTTAAGACAGTAAATAAAACTTTCCATCCCAATAAATCACAATGCAAATATATATATATATATATAAATAAAATATTTTTCTTACCCGTTATGATAGATTGTTGTTTCCTCGCTGCAACGGGAAGTACCGGTGTGGTAGGAGCTTGTACATCGCAGCACTTGTTTCTCCCGCAGGTATCCTCGTTGGATTCCTGTTCGTCCTCGACATTAGTGGTATTATCGCCGATAAGCGGTACCCTGGGTTCCTGTGGCGGTGTTCTTTCGGTTTTGCGTAGGTAAGCGTTATTCGGGGATATTGTCGGGTTGGAAGTGACAACGGCAACGCGTTTTCTCGTCCAAGATTTAACGGTAGCGCTGCTCTCGTTATCAATTTTTCTCGGTGTTCCTGGTGCGTGTGTACGGAGATAAGGCATGCCCCTAAGTGCGTAAGGCTCGGGAACAACATCCTGCGACGATATTTGCTTCCACTCGAATCTCGTACTCGTCCTTGGCTTCTCCAAGTGAAAGTCAAATCCCCAACGCTCAGCGTCCAAGAGCGATTGGGCTCTAAGCTCGCGCTCGGCTAACGCTCTCGCGTCAACGTGATCGACAGGTCCAAATAAATCCCTTCTTACGCGATCGAGGGCCGCCCGACTGGGCGATACTCTTGCAGCACCGCCGCCGATCATACCGCGGTGTCCCATCTCGCTCATCATCGCCGGATTTAGCACACGAGCGCTCATATTTTATCCTCAATTACACAAAGCAACGCAATCGTTGCTTTCGCTGCTTAAAAAGAGGAAAAAAAAAGGAATCAATGTTATTTTGTTTTTTGTTTGTTTGTTTTTTTTTTTTTTTTTCTCGATCTACGAGTAATTAATTCGTGTGAATTTCTAGGAAATCCGTATTTTCTTTTTTTTTTTTTTAATCAGGCTTTCGTAGAAACGATGCTTCTGTTTTGTCGACGAAAATTCAAATAAACCGCCAGTTGAACGATCATTGGCCGACTAAATAGAGATTACAGTGGAGGGGATAAAATGGTAGACCTCTGTGGGCATTGAGTTGGTTGGCGCGGAATTAGGCGCGATGATATATACACGCCACGAGGGGGGCCTCTTCCTTTTTCCACGAATTTTTCTTCCGTAAGTCTAACCAACGGCCGCGGAGACGCCTCGAGTCACACTCTCGCGGCGCTCTCTCTCTCTCTCTCTCTCGATATCTCCGTGTGGCTTTTTTGTTTTTTTCTTTTATTGTTTTTTTTTCCAAGCGTGAATAACACACAAACACACAGTAACACACATACACACACGCACAGAAGAGTACACACGCGCACGCACTAGTTTTTTTTTTTACGGTGTGTTGGTAAAGAAGCCCTGAGGCGTTTTTCTTTAAGATGTGGCAACGCCGCCGATTCGCCCAGTTCGAAAGTTGCGAGAGAGAGAGAGACAGAACAGCTTGCACGAGACGAAATGGCTCCCGTAGATTCGGCGGGAGTTGCTCGACGAGCACGTTTTTCCACTCGGTGTTGACGGATCGAAACGGTAAAACACTATTTTTTTCAATCGATTTAATCAATCTGCCAATACAATTATTCTCTGAGTTACGTGGAATTTTTCAAATGCTCCGATGGGTGTGTGAATTTTATTTGAGTACAAAACGTGTGAATAACAAGAGTCGAGGTTTTTTGGCTGTCTCGCTCGCGCGATAAACCAGCAACTGGCTTCTCTCCTGGCAACGTCGATGCTCTCACTCTTGTACGGCGTCTCTCGTCCACGACTTCAGCGAAGGCAAGTGATATGACATCTGGCAACGTCGCACGTGCACTGTGCGTGCGCGGGCGCTACACCCAATGGAACAGTCTAGAGGAGATACAAAATGTATTATGAGCGTTCGAATCGGAAGACTCACGAATCTCGAGTTCACTAGTGTTTATAACACGATTGTTTGTTTATTTGAAACTTCGTTTTTTATTGCACTAAGTCCACGAAGTAAGAAAAACACACTTGCTTGTGGTTTTTTTTTTTCTTTTTTTTCAGCAGTTTTTTTTAGTCAATTAATTTAACGCGTGAAAATGTATATAATGCACTTGGTGACTGATAAAAATTGCACGCTCCGCGCAGGACTTAAGTTTATGCGCGGGATACACACGGTGAAAGTAATATCTCGGATTTGGATGAAGCGAGGGAAGCGCGTGCGTGCTTCCCGGGCGATCTCGAGACAACGTTTGAAAACGATTGCGCAGTTACACGGACGGCCCGTGAGAGAGAGAGAAAAACCGACAGCCGCAAGTAGGCGTGTTACACATGCGAAGCGCTCTCTGGCGACTGACGGACAGAGGCGAATACGATGATGCCTGTGTGTGCTCCGGGCGTCTCTTTGGCCACGATTCAAACTCGGTTAGCTTCGGTTGTGTCCGGTTTTACAGCGAATGCCGTGCCCCCTCCCTTCTTTTCTCTCGCTCTATCTCTATCTCTCTCTCTCTCTCTCTCGCTGGGAGCATCTGAAAACCCTTTCACGCCGCTCTGCCGTACGAAATATAACCGCCACTTCGAACTTCCCGCAACTATACGTGACTCCGCCGAAGCGCATGAGGTCGACGCGCTCCGCGCTTTGCGCACATATAACAGAGACAGAGAGAGAGAGAGAGGGAGTGAGAGAGAGGGAGAGGCATGAGCTCCGCGTTGCGCGCAGACAATAATATGCCTACTTTAGTACTATGATATTACTGTAATAAAAATATTTATGAATTGATTAATCACTGGAAGAAATTTATTTTTTTTTTTTAAGGTTTTAAATCGTTAGAATAAATACTTAACATACAAGTAGTTTGAATGAAAAATATAATACTAGTATATATATATATGTAGCGTTTAATGGCTAAATCACTGAGTCAACACTCGCGCAAATAAATGAACTATTAAAATTGTATTTCCGAAGTATTGAAAGTCAAAGTATGCGAAGTTTGAAAAGCAGAGGAGAATATTCGAAAAGCAGGAAGCTTAGGTGTATAATTTCAATGTACAATTTGCGAGTTGTAACTGAAATCTAAGGTACAAATGCTTGAAGACTTTGAAAATCTACAATTTACAATATTTCCTAGGATTTGCAGATTTCCATACTTTCAATCCTTTTATTCCTTTTTTTTTTTTTCAATTTACGCGCGAGTTTCCAATCTACTAAACTTTTCATATAGTATCTGTGCGATGTAACAGAACATAGATACATGTATTTGACGCCTAGTAGGCCTCCAGTGGCGCCACCTTACTACCGAGATTGGGCGTAAAGGTGTCCTCGGCCGTTCTTTAATGAAATATATACCTACACATCCATGTAACCCTCGCGGTATTACCGCCGCCTGGACGTCGACATTTGTACTGCGGAGGTACTACTTTTTTAGCGCATATACGCGGAAAAAATGGCCTAAACTACCTTTTGACAGTAACCGTCGCGATGTAACAGTAGATACATGTAGCTTGTCGCGAGTGACGATTATTTTGGCAGGATTTGCAGCTCGGTGCGAAGGTGCTAGAAGAATCAAGGCCGCCACTGTGTTACCTCGGCTAGACAAAAGAGGACGCAGAGAGCTCTCTTTCTTACTACGTATTTTCTGTATTGTATACCCAGGTTTGTGTACTATATGCATATTTATATATATATATATATATATATACGTGTGGACCGGGATTACACTGTGTATTTGGGTTTCACATAACGGTAGAGACGTTCCGTATACATATACACACACGCAACCTATACAGGAGCGCGTGTCGAGCCTCTCAACTACAATAATTCTTTAGCTTTCAGCGCGATAACTGTAACACATCATATTTTTGATTTATATACGAGCATACGCCACGACTATGTACACCGATAGAATCATCAACAGTATGCTCCACTTTTGGATGACCTCTAACCGCGTATTTTATGGTTGTCTAAATTTCGTCATAATTATCAATCACAACAAAATCTTCAGATTCTTTATAATAATTATAATAATCAATTTTCTTAAGAATAACAAACAGATCATTTTGCCAGTTCCGAATTTTTCTGTCCGTTGCGATAACTCCTCAGTATCCTGATACATGCAACTCACGAAAAATATTCTTTTTTTTGTCAAATGGAAGCAAAAAAAAGGAGACTTTAAATTGGGATTAATAAAGTGTGTATTTTAGCATCGGCGAATATTCAGTCGCGATACTTTCGCCTAAATGGCCTAGCAAAAAAAATTAATTCATTATTATTATTATTATTATTATTATTATTATTATTATTATTATTAAAATTAAAATGCCGGAAAATATCTCGGATATACTTTTAATGCTGGGGACCTAATTTCGAGGATTTTCTTTCACCTGGCCGTCTTTTTCGGATTCGTCGCATTGGCCGGCGATTCATGTTGATGATAAAAAAAAAAAAAAAGAAGATTCCCGACCGTAGTCGCTTAAAAACAACAAGAGGGGACATGGCATGGCATACTATAGTATACTACTGTACTATATAATGCACATATCTTATCACGTGGTACTAGCGAGCGTACACATATTTGCGTGGATCTCTTCGGGCGCGTATGTTTACTCATCGCGCGCAGCAGCACCCATCAAACGACTCCTCCTATATTATTTGCATACGCTCGAGATTATCCGCGCTCGCGCGATCCGTCAACGTCGACATTGACGTCGCATCGAGAGAACTCGTCATGCAGCGCGCGCGCGCGCGCGCACGTTAACCTCTCTGGCGAATGAGTTGCCCCGAGCCAGAGTGAGGTCCAGGAGACGTTTGTGCATCTCTCCCGAGTCGTGTGATGAGACGATCGCCAAAGTAACTGGAGAGGGACAACAAGGGCAGGGGCGGTATCTTGTTTTCGTAGCGAATTCACGCTTCTCCCACATTCATAGCCGGCAATTACAGCGATATTGAAGCTTTACGGCGATATTATTATTTTTTTTCGAAATTTTGAAAATAAAAAATGTTACATATGACAATTTTAATTTTAATTATTATTTCCCATTTTTTTCCTACAAAATCCTGGACTAAAAACAAGTATTTCCATCGTAGTTCGGGGATGGGTAGAGAATAATTTCTACTTTTTTTTGGTTTTAAGAAAAATTATTTTTTTTTCGAAATTTTGGAAAATTCCAAATTTCAATGATGGTTCTTTGTACGAAAAAAAAAACTTTTCAAATCTTTAAACATGGTCGAAATTGATTTTCACTCAAAATTTATAGAATTTTTTTTTATAGAAAAAAATAAGTGATAAAAATTTTAAAAAATTAACCTCCTTTTTTTTACTAAAAAAAGCCCAGAAAAAAATGTGTCAACTAATCCCGAGGGATTCGGGTCGATGATCGATTTGGAATGTCGCACGTACACATTTTTTTTGGATGAAAGAAAAAATGCCTAAACAACAAAGGGTACATAATAAAATTTCTCGAGATTCGCGATATTTCAATATCGTCATGCCGATCTTGTTGTATTCCCGATGAAAAATATTTCTCGAGATATTTTATTGGGAGCGGTCGGCCGGAGACGTGTTAGCTTGGATCTCTCGAGTCGCGCGGGTCGTGCGAAGACTTTTCATTGATAATTATCAATTTACGTTGTTGCCGCTCGAGGTTTTATTGCTTCGGGCCAGCGGGAAAGCGGATCTCTCGACGTGCGGTACTCGCGCAACATCGGCGCCCCTGGCTACTCTCTTGTAAACAGCTTTGCTCAGTTTGGCCCCGCGCTACAGTCACAGCCACCGTAAACTCTGGCGGAGTGAACCGTAGATAAACGATCGGGCTGGCCAATAGCAATCGTCGTCTCCACTCCCGCGGGGACAAACGCGTGTACGGCTTCTATAAATACACGGTACGTGTTCGCTCTTTTATATGTATATATATATATATATATATATCTCTCGTTCCCGCAACAGCATTCGAGGCTCGTTTCCAAAGTTCGTCGCCAGAGTTCGCTCTTTTCCAGCAGCGGCAAATATTCGAAATTGCTGCATTCGGATAAAATGTTTCTCAAAAAAGTCTGTTTATATATTTACAAAGCTGAGTGAATCACGGAATATATTTTTGACTTTAATCTTTTTTAATCTATTTGCAAAATTATTGGGAAAAAATTGGAAAATCGTTATTTGAAAAAAAAAATTACTTTTTTCTAATTTTTTAATCTTTCGTTTTTTTGTTTGTTTATTAAAAATCAAGCTTTGGTTAACAAATAAAAATACTTCGTTAATTAACTAAAAAATTACCAACAAAATAATTATAAAATGAAGACAAATTTTTTCTTTGCAATTTTTTTTTGCACTCACTTTTTAAGTCTATAAATTCTTTTTGTTATTTAAATAAACAAAAAAAAAAGATTATATGTTTATATTTAAAAAAAAAAGTAAAAAAATAGTAAATTAAAATACACGATAAAAAAAGACTTTCATTGCGGACGAATAACATTTTTCAAAGTACCGCTTCATTTTATCTGCCGTACGATAATCTTAAAAGGAAACGCATTGATAATCATGCTCGTGCGGACACGTTGGGCCGTAAAAAAGAGCACGTGTGCATTGTGCGCGGCATGGCAAAAAGAAAGTCATTCAGAATTTTTATCGTCGTAATCCCGCGTGCAGCTAACAATATTATTGTTGCAATATAAATATTGTGGTACCGGAGGAAGTGCAGAAAAACACCTGCGAGAATTTTTTTTTTTTTTTTTTGGATAAGCGCGACTCGTGTTTGTCTCGAGTCAAGGAACCAACACCTGTTTCATCGTGTTAGAATGGACGCCTTTATTATATGTACAAATGACTGCGCAAACTTTTTTTTTTTTTTTTTTTTTTTTTTTTTTTTTTTTTTTTTTTTTTTTGGATTTTGAATTGCACTGCACATCTGCACTGTTCAAATTTCTTTGCTGTAAGTTTCCATTGAAGACATAGAAAACGTTTTTTTTTTTTTACATAAATATTTATTTATATTAATTATATTAATTATATTTATTATATTTTATATTATTTATATTTATATTAAACCAGACGATTCGTAAATTCACAATTAGACAATATTCAGCAACTTTGTATACAACCCAACCAAAATGCAACCCCCAGACACAAAAATTCGTGAGAATGGTCTATGAAGAAAAAATTCAAGTTAAAACTCACTTATGAGTTTCGAGCTATTAGTCATAGCTCAGGGATATATTATTTTTATTTATTTATCAATATTTTTATGAAAATAATGCAAGACTCATAAAAAAGGTCGATGACCTATATTGACAATATATACCAAGATAAAATGTCAAAATATATTAAATTATAATATGCGAGATGTAAAAGTAGAATAATTGATATACCAAATATTTCGATAATTAGAAAGTTTAATACAAATGTTTGCAATTTTATCTTGTGCATTAAATTTAGTAATCCAGCTGATGAATAAAAATGGTCGGTAATAAAAATTTGCAAATATTCTTAACGTTGTGATATTTGAAATATTGTTCGATATTTAACGAGAGATTATTATCTGACCTTTTACATTTGTTGATATGAAATTGTTGACTTGCAATTTGTAAGCCACATCGACATTACTAAAATATACAAAAAATTAATTGGCAGGGTTATTTTTTTTTTATTGAATAAAATAAGTGATAAAAATTTGAAAAAAAAGAATAACCTCTTTTTTGGACCAAAATAAGCCCAAAGTACAAATTTCATAGAGGAAAAGTCCCGGAGGCTTAATTTGCCACAGAAGAATTTGTGCATTTTTTCCCTACAAAATCCTGGAAAGTTCCACATGTCCCACAAATCCTACAAAGTCCCACATGGAACCCCCTTCAAGGACCTACTTTTTCTAGGTACCCCATAAGACCCCCCTTAAAGGCCCTTAGATGTGACAATTTTAATAATAATTATAATTTCTATTTTAATTATATTTGAAAAAATTCCGGAAATTTAAACATGGTCGACATTGATTTTTACTCAAAAGTTGTGGAAATTTTTTTTTTTATACGATAAAATAAGTGATAAAAATTTGAAAAAAAGAAATAACCTCTTTTTTGGACCAAAATAAGCCCAAAGTACAAATTTCATAGAGGAAAAGTCCCCGAGGCATAATTTGCCACAGAAGAATTTTTTCCTTTTTTTCCTACAAAATCCTGGAAAGTTCCACATGTCCCACAAATCCTACAAAGTCCCACATGGAACCCCCTCCAAGGATCTGCATTTTCTATGTACCCCATAAGTCCCTCCTTTAAGGCCCTTAAATGTTACAATTTTAATAATAATTATAATTTTTATTTTAATTATATTTTAAAAAATGTCGGAAATTTAAACATGGTCGACATTGATTTTTACTCAAAAGTTGTGGAAATTTTTTTTTTTATACGATAAAATAAGTGATAAAAATTTGAAAAAAAGAAATAACCTCTTTTTTGGACCAAAATAAGCCCAAAGTACAAATTTCATAGAGGAAAAGTCCCCGAGGCATAATTTGCCACAGAAGAATTTTTTCCTTTTTTTCCTACAAAATCCTGGAAAGTCCCACATGTCCCACAAATCCTACAAAGTCCCACAAGGAACCCCCTTCAAGGACCTACATTTTCTATGTACCCCATACGACCCCCCTTTAAGGCCCTATTTTTTCTATGTCCCCCATAAGACCCCCTCTGTAAAGAACAAATTTACAAAACTTCAAAAGGAAAATTTGTACGAACCCACCCTAGTTTGGAACAAATAATAGTTTGAAAGTCAGCTGATCCATTTTCGCGAGACACTGAAAATTAAAACGAAAAATAAAGCCAAATATTTATATCCTCATTTTGCGTCTAACTTTAACATTAAATTTAATATAGAAGATTGTGTCGAAAAAGCTTCGTATATTAAAAAAAAAAATGTTAACAAAATGTAGATTGATCCGGAATGCCCGATATATCGAAGCGCAGAGGCCAAAAGAATGTGGGCACACAGGTACAATGCAATTTCGGTGGCGCGCACGAGGAAGGTGTATACGCCGATTGAATGCGCAAAAAGCATTGTTCGGCTTGTGGGCGATTGTGCGACTTCCGTGGGAATTCGTGTAACGGAAGTGCAACTCTTTTTTTCGAGCCGCGGTAAGATCCTGAATTGTACAAGGAATTGCGTGCAGGGGAGTTACGAAGCGCGCGCGAAACTCACCAGGAGCCAAGAAGGGATGAAATACGAATGCGAAGATTTTTAATCTGCAGCAGTTTGATTCTTTTTTTATTTTTAATCATATTTTTTTTTATAGCTTCCATTTTTTTTTTATAGATCCGATTTTTTATATTTGGAACTGCTGATTTTTTGGAAACATTGTTAAAACAATATTTTTTATTTTGCTTTTATTATTTATTTTTATTTTTTTTATTGTGCTAAAAAAATTATATATCTCTGTTTCTCCGAGTAATTATTACATCAATTTTTTTTATGAATGAAAAAAAAGACAAAAATTGTTATTCGTAAATCGGAGCAATTCTCATAGCAATTTTTTGTCGCTACGAGAATTGGAGCGACGATGATACAGTTAACGAATGAGTTAGAAGCTCGTGTTAACGAAATATCAGAGAATTCATTTTGAGCGACGAATGATATGTCGTCTGCGTGGCGTATTTCTAAATGTTTAGATAGAATCCAGACTGCTAGTCTGTACGATACACGTATGCAATGTGCAATATGGTCCAGAGTGGGACGATGGTGATGAGGGCAAGGAATATAACGTCAAAGAGAACGACAGATGTTTCATTGGGTCTCGCATGCTGTCGAGCTCGTGGCTCTTCCTCTTTACCATTCGTAGTAACACTCCGCTTCACTGGGTCGTCACGCATAACTCCAAGTGCAATAAACTTTGAGAGAGAGGTGACCCTTGAATGCATCACTTTAGCAGAATAGCACGCGTCCCATTTTTTTTTTTCTTGCTTTTCACAAGATTTTTTTTTTCTTTTTTTTAAATCCCAGATTAATAGCCTAAATTAAAGTGACAATTTTTTTTTCTTTTTTTCAAATGTTAAGTTTTGTAAAAAATCTGAAATATTTATTTGTTAAAATGGATATTTCGTAAAAATAAAATATTATTAACAGGGCTTTAATGTGGGATGAATAAATAAAACACGTGGCTTATAAATCTCATATAAATATATTAATAAATCGATGATCAACAAATGACAAATGAACATAATTGTTTTATTTTAATTCACTTTCCCATCCATATTGCACTTTCTGTATCAAAATTAATGTCGAATTTTGGCATTAAAAAATAATTATACGCGGATTTCAATCAATATTTATTTTTCTGCTCACTTAAATATTTTCGACGAACAATTATTCGACCATAAACAAATATCTCTGACTAGCACAAGTCTCCCCTTCTCGTAATCAATTAAAATATCGTTTTTAAAAAATGTAATACTAGTGCGAGCCATTGACATATGTATATGTGCTCGCAATTAATATCAAAAAAGTACAAAAAGTACTCTCTCTCTCTTTCTCACTTCTCATATAATTTAATAAAAATAATAGACAATATAAAAAATTGATATTCAGTCAGTCGCCCTGACTCGGTTGGTCAGCCTCCACATTTCTTCCTTGGCTTTGATGCGATTCAGAAACTTCGTTTTCATCTTTATTCACTTTTTCCCAAATGTATTTGCCGGGCTCAGGTGTCTCGGTCTCGAAATTAAAGTTATATTTTTTTCTTGCCTGTGAGGAAAACATAACAATGAAATTAATGAACAAAATGAACTAAAAAAAAATTTACACTAATTTGAAAGATCAACTGAAAACTTCTGTTATGATGAAAAAAAATGTAATCAATTAAAAGATGAACTAAAAAAAATGGTTGTTATGATTAAGAATGATTAATCATCTGGTATGCTTTTGAGTAAAAATCTAATAATTAAGATAATGAATAAACCTCTTCTAGATGTCGGCGATGTTCTTCGCTTAATTCATTGCTCTGGTTGTCATTAAATCCCCGTCGTTCTTCTGACTCTTCCGTGCCTTCTTCGTCGGCAAATAGTTTTCTCCTGACTTTTGGATTTTTCAAAATACGCGCTGGAAAGTCTTCCCGTGAATCTCCATTGCCGTCTTGCATCGCAAGCCGAGCCCTGAAATCAGAAAAATCATATTTGTTCATTTGAAATTTTCACGAGAATGAAAAGTCGACTTTCGAATTTCAGAATAACGCACAAAAAATACCCTCGAAAATAGTATGAAACATTTTTTTGTAACAGCATCGAAATTCGTTGGGGATACATTTTTTTTTCGGTTGTGCTTTTTCTACCTGATGAATTTCAGGCAGGTTTTTTATTGTTTTCAAAGCCAACGATCTTGCCACAGTGTCTGACGATGTTCGATAAAAGCACATCCGTAAGTGCTAGGATAATAATAGCTGGAGTAAGAAAAAAGAAACTGTGTTGATGACACAGTATTGTTATCAAATATGTGTCGTTTGATGTATGAATTTTATCGACAATCACTTCCCACTATTTTCAGCTAAACTGAAAGACGAGAGACGAAATTTAGAGTTACCGTTGAATGAAAATATCTACACTGTTAAAAAGTAAAATAAAAGGCAAATAAAAAAATGTGCAATTTTTAATTAACAGACATTTTATTTACAAGATGCAAAATTTATTGCCCGAGTGAAATAAAATTAGCAAAGTTTTATATGAAAATTTGGAATATCCGAAAAAAAATTCAATGGCTTGTGTAAAAATGCTTCCAATACTCGTAATGGAAACTTGTAGCAATTTAAAAAAAAAAAAAAAAAAAACATCTACCACTCGATTAAAATACCAGAATACTTCAGTAACGACGATAAGCTCGAAATTGAACACAAAATTAAAAAATGTTAAATCGTACACTCTTGTCGTGATGCTCCTGACACTGACCTGATCTATATGGGACACTCCAGTATAATTGGCACGAAGCTGCATATCAGACTCACAGACAAACGTGTAATTCTATGTTAATGTACACCAGTCGTCAAATTATACCTGCACACACACACACACACTATATTCAATTCCTTTCGTTATCGTGCCACGTATCTTCAGCTATTGTAGTCGCAGCAAGAAATATGCACTTGTTCAAAACGCATACCAGTCACGTGTCTAGTGTTGTATAACGCAGACAAGGTTGCCTATGGCTTTTGTTTCTTGTTAACAAAGTTTAATTTACTGCTATTTAACTTACGTCACGTTCATTTGATACTTCGTCGACTGAGTGGATTCCGATGAATGTATATATTAGACTTGTATTAATTCTTGAAAGTATAAATTGCACTATAGAAGAAAACAATTTTTTTGATTCTCGATTTTCCTTGCTGATTGCATTTACAGTCGATGTTTCCCAAAGTCGTAAATCTCCTTTATCGAGCACACACGAGTTCCTTGAATAACGATTGCAGTTGAATTGAGCAGAACTTGGACCAATTTATGGCCAATGGGAATATGATTTTTGGGGAAAACCGTGCCAACAAACAGGACTCCAGGAGCTTTGAGGCCAAACTCCAGAGAGCTGTGCGACACGGAAGCAGCGCATGGAACCCGCGCTCTTCACACAAGGAGGATCGATAAATTCGCTCATCGCTCGTGGGGGTGTTTGAGCTCTCTAGGTGCTACCAAAAGCAGGGGTGGAAACGACGCTTGAGATGCGCACGCATAAAACTTCAACCCCTCGTGTCGTCGAGCATTTTTCATGATATTCGAATTTCCCGCGAGAAGTTTTAGGGGAAGCTATGAAATGCAAATTGATGAGATCATTTCTTGTTGCAGCAACATTTTTAGTGTAATTGGCACAAACTAGTGTGTTCAAATAATTGGGCTCCCACGTGAAAACATTTTTTTTTCAGGCTAAGTAGTTTAGCTACATTGTTGATGTCACTGTTTGTATACTGAATTATTTTTATTTGTTTCAGATGACAGACAAGAAAGGAAGAACAAACCACATAACATACACACAACGTCATAAAACACACGAGACTATGAAAACTTATATAATAAAAACTATGAGTGAACAGGACCCAGATCAGGGTCGAAACGTTTCAAATAAAAATTAAAGAATTTATTCTTTAACCTGGCCAGAAAAAGAAACTGTAAGAAGGCGGAAGAATTAGGGGCTGCGAGTGCGTGCAACAAAATTTCAACTCATTTGTGTCCGAGTTAACTGGATGAAAATCAATAACTCGTTAACAATCAATGCAGAATTATGGCACGAAGAAAACTCCACAAATATCAATGAATTTCATTTGTCCACTTTCAAGCAAGCATGTGTTAAAAGTTGATTTGAGGTTTTAATGCAAATTTACACGTGTGTTTGGACTTTGTCAACACCATGTGTAGGATTCATTTTTATAACCGGATTTATAACAATCAAAATGTCTGCTAGAATTTGCTCTCATGATAGATTATAAATTTGTACAATATGTCAGCTAGGTGAGCTTCCACTGTAGACTGACCATGACTAGTTTCTACTTTCTATCTAAAGCTTGCTATCGAAATTGGGTTATAACTGTTGAACGTCAAATGAACTAGCTAAGAAAGTTATTGTAGATAGCACGTTTTGAGATATTTATAAAAGGAAAATTGTCGCAATATCTAATCGTTCTCTGTATATAGTGGAAACTGAAAAGAAAAGTAAAAAGAGTAGAAACTACTATGAGATAAGGATGCGCGCATGCACGCGCGTTGGTATAAACACCGCAAGGTCTTATCGTACACGTTTCGCGAGAATGAAGGACAGACACGTGCGCTCACTAATTGACTAACCTCCGTTCTTCGATGCACTTGCTGTCTGAAAAATATTGCGGCAAATATACGACAATGAAGATTTCAAGATTTTACAAGTAGTTGTCGATTTAAAAAATGTATACAGAGTGTGTCTTAACTATTGGTTAAACCACGGATAATGCATAGGTCACGTCATGCTGAGTAAAAAAGAATTTGGGCGCAAATTCGAGAAATTAAAATTGACGGAGATATCGAGGTTTCAATATCTCTCACAATTTTTATCTCAACGAGACTCTCGGCGAGACTCTCGACGAGATTCTTGAGAATTTGTCCCAGTTTGAAAAAAATATATAAAAAGTCTCGCCGGGAAGTGTCGCAGAGACTATCGCCGAGACTATCGACGTCGATACTCTCGGCGAGACTCTCAACGAGATTCTTGAGAATCTCCCAGTTTAAAAAAAATACAGAAAGCCTCACCGAGAGTCTCGCAGAGACTATAGACTCTGATACTCTCGACGAGACTCTTGGCGAGATTCTTAGGAATTTATCGCTGTTTAAAAAAAAAAAGTCCCACTGAGAGTCTCGACGAGATTCTTGAGAATCTATCCCAGTTTAAAAAAAATATAAAAAGCCTCGCCGAGAGTCTCGCAGAGACTATAGACGCCGATACTCTCGACGAGACTCTTGGCGAGATTCTTAGGAATTTATCGCTGTTTCAAAGAAAAAAAAAGTCCCGCCGAGAGTCTCGCCGAGACTCTCGCCAATACGCGCCGCGATATCGAAACCCCCGTATCTCCGCCAATTTTAATTTCTCGAATTTGGGCCCAAATTCTTTTTTACTCAGCATGACGTGATCTATCTATTCTCCATGGGTCATCCAATAGACACTCTCTATATATATTGTAAACCTTAAGGTAGGCGCGATATTATTTAAAGCACACGCGTGCGCGCCTGAGGAAAATTTCGAACATAATTCGCAACGCTTCTTTTTCTTTTTTTGTAACACGCGTATAAAGAAAAGGAAAAAAATTTAAAAAAAAGCTTTAGAGAGGAGAGAGACGAGCGACGCTATTGCAGCGTAGTAAAACACTTACGGCCACTGCAGAGTCGCAACTGACTCGATGCAATGGAAATCTCGAGTCCAGCCTAGTCTCTCAGTTTCATAGCCCACTTGCAACTGACGTACTAGCCTAGAATCCATTGGTTAGACGCATGCGCTACACCAGTTAAAACAGTTAACCGACTTGTTTTATGCATTGTCTGGTCATTCAACTCACTTTAAACACATCTCCTTGTCGTTCGATAAATTGGTTACTTCCAGCCAATTTGTCATCGTATTCCGCAGAATCGGATGGCATCACTTTTTTTTTCTAATAAGTTTTTTTTAAATGTTGGAGTTAGAGAGTAATGAGAGCAGATTAATTTGCAAGATTTTCTAGAAAATCCACGTCCATCAAGTCGTAATAATTTTTTTTTAGTATTCCAACTGATTAACATTACTTTTTAACTTCCTAATTGAAATATTTATATATCAATAATAATACGTAAATATTATTTAAAAATAAAACTAAAAATGATTTTTCATGGAATATCATTTTTTTTTTTTTTTTTAACAAAATATTTAAGAGTTTTATTATTGACAAAATATTGTAGGTCGTTTAAAAGTTAATTCTTAAAAAAAACGTTAATAAAAAAAAGAGTGTGCTTTAAAAATAAATTTCACTTTAAAAAAAATTAATTGTAGTCTCTTTTTTTCAAATCTTTATAATATTTTGTAAAAATTATAAAAACTTCTTTTTCCAATTTCGTTGCTTTATAAAAAATTACTAAGAATTTTTTTTTTTTTCATATTAGCACGAACCGCGGGTGGGAAGTTCGAGGAGAGAAAATTCTCACAAAGTGAACGCTCGCTCGGAGTCCCGCAAAGTTGCGGTAAAAAGTGTCGGTGCAAGCGAGCGCGCGGTTTGCTACTCTCTGTACATCGACAAAGTCACGAGGGGCGAAAAGAGAGCGAGGATGCGTTTGAACGTTTGAGGAACGCTGCGAGCCTCTGCCGGAACTGCGTCTCGAAGAAATGGCACGGCCAAGTAACGGTAACCACTGTTGGCGAGTCAGAGCAACTATTGTCGAGTGCAAGCAAAATAGAAAACAGCTTCTATCGTTCATTTTACTGTCATTATTTCTCTTAGATTAAGCAGAGCCTTTTTTTTTTTTTTTTAATAATCATCCTAAATGTTTTTATGAATTACGAAAATCCAAATCTTTGCGCCACTGTAAAAATTAGACAAAAAATGCGTGGTTTAATTTAAGTCTATTTAAAACGTGAATTTATAATTTTTTTTTTTCAATTTTAGAAAGTTTCAAAAGTTCGTAAATCCAAATTCAATTTTTTGTAATATATTCATTAACGCGACAATTTTTTTAACTGCAATTTTGTTCAACAATTTTTTGCTAATTTTGTAACGAAATTAGTTTGACGTGTTTTTTTTTATATAGATAAATTGTTGTAATTAGAGTAGGAAATCTTTTAGAAATATTATGTAATGAGTGATTTATGCAAGGGGCAATACACGTCAAGTCGGCCACCTCAGTTTTTCATTTTTGGCATTTTTTCAGATTTTTTTTATTGCATTTTACAGCTATTGAACATTTCTGAAAATAATCATTGTTTATTTTTTAACGGCAATACTACGGCTCGCACAAAAAAATCATAACAACATGAAATTTTGGATTTTCCACGTACTTTCCAACAACATTTTTTGTAAAATTCTCCGATTTTATTTTATGCCATTTTTCAATTAAATAAAATTGCCACTTTTTTCCCTCCGAAACGGCATTTCCGATGAAACTCAAATTTTCACATTCTGTTCTTTGAAATATCTATAATAATAATCTTAGAAAAAATTGGCGAGATGGGCGAGACAATCTCACCCCAGAGTTCCTGCTCTTCGAAATTGGTCAACTCGCCAATTTTTTCTAAGATTTCTAGGCATCTCAACGAACAAATTGTGAAAAAATTTCAAAATCGCAATTTTCGTTTCGGAGGGGAAAAAAGTGGCAGCTTTATTTAATTGAATAACAGCATAAAATAAAATCGGAGACTTTTACAAAAAATGTTGTAGTAAAGTACGCTGAAAATCCAAAATTTCATGTTCTTATAATTTTTTTTGTGCCAGCCGTAATATTGGCATTAAAAAATGAACAATGATTATTTTCAGAAATTTTTAATAGCTGTAATACGCAATAAAAAAATCTGAAAAAATTGCCACGTTTTTTCTTCAACCAGACCAACGTCCTGAAAAAATGTGAGGCTCATAAATAAACGTTCAACAAACTTGTTCACTAAATTAGCAGACAATTGTTACCTTGTTACATTTTTATAAAAAAAAAAAAATAATAAAATTCTGCCAATTATCAAAAAAGTAAATTTCTACGATAAATCTTAATCATTATGTAAAACATAAACGTTAAGTAATCGAAGATTTAACGAAAATTAATTTGTGAGGCCAAATGCGAGTGTTTGCCAATTTAATGAGCCAGAAGGACAGAAGATTGGCAAACGTATCCATTCGCCCCTTTTGATAAAACAATTCGGCTGAATGAAAAATGCATATTCATTCATTCGCGGTGGTTTTTGCACCGGTCGACGTGACGTTTTACAAATGCACGTGCGCCGCCTGCGGTCGCGTTCCTTCCTCACCAGGAGCGAAAGCCACGAGTAGCATATGCCGAATCTCGGGAGCCAACTGGCACTTCCTGCTACTCCTTCAAGCTTAAAATGTATTCAACACCCGTGAGGAAATCTCAAACGTTGCTTTGGAGTAATGTGCGACAGGATTGATAAGTGTGTACGAGACACACACACACATGTGCTCCAGAAATCCGTAGATTCGTTGAAATTCAATATTCACACGAGGATCTACGGTGTTTTGAACAGGGAAAAATACCGTAACGGAAGGTACTGTGTCAGCAGGGGGAGCTTAAAAAAATATACATAAGTTTTTGCGACCAACGACGAAAAAGTTGGCGATTGTTATCAGTAGAAATGTTAATCAAATTTAATATCCGATTGTTTGAGATCGATTTATAGTTTTTGTAGCAAGGAAAATGTTATCTTATCTTGAGTAGCATTAAAATACAATATTGGAGATTAGGCGATGATTTTTAAAAAAGGTACAATGGAAACGCATAAATCCTTTTTTTAAGAAGGTTTTTATTAACCGAAAAAAAGAAAAAAAATTATCACCAGAACCACTAGTGGAATTTTTCTCTTTTTTTCCATAGAATTATTTTCCGGATGTAAGAAAAAAGTAGCGATTGCTATCGACACGAAAATAGATTGTATTTGTTTGGAATCGATTTTAAAAAATGGTTACTAGTTTCAAACGAACTTAATTTAATCTTGAACAGCATCAGTATAAAATCTCGTATAAGAGGTAATGAAGCCAGTTTTTTAAAAATCGTACCCCCTTTTACTACGAGTTAATAAATCCTTTTTTTTTTTTATAGGAACGAAAAATGTTCAACATGAACAGGACCCAAGTTTCGAGACAAGGGTGTTCTGACCCTCCTGAATGCTCGGCGCCAAATGGAACCCCTCTGGCTCGCTTTTGATTAGGGGAAAAGTTTCCATCCGGGAAGAGGGATCCAGTGTGTCAATTCTGCTCCAAGCTGCAGGAAACTGGGATGCGTTAGCTTCAAGTCAAAAGACACAAAGCCAACACGCTTCTCGTCATTTCATCTCTCCATTTATTTATCTGAATCCGGAGAACCAGAAAGTCATATTTCGACGACACGGAACGAGTGATTTTGCGGAATATCGGATTGGTGAACAAAACATTAAATAAAATTGCACACACACACACACACGCGAGAACGCACGCACGCATTCACGATGAATCAGATACTTGAAGTGTTTGAGTCGTGAAAGCGCTCGCCCGCCGCGTGACCTCGCCTACGCTATTCGATCTTGCACGAGGTCAGTGAACAAGATGACGCTGCAGTGAACAAGAAAAGCCCACCAGCAGCTATACGGATTAATAATCGTGAATGGCTATGTTTTGCGCCATCTCGAGTACACTCGGTTAAATATATGGGGCAAAACACGTCAAGTCGGCCACCCAAATTTGTCAACAAAACGTCCTCACATTTCTTCGGGATGTTGGTCTAGTTGAAGAAAAAACGTAGCATTATTTTCACAATTTTTTATTGCATATTCCAGCCATTGAAAATCGCTGAAAATAATCATTGTTTATTTTTTAACGCCAATACTATGGCTCGCAAAAAAAATCATAAGAACATTAAATTCTGGATTTTCAGTGCACGTTCCAATAACATTTTTTGTAAAATTCTCCAATTTTATTTCGTGCTATTTTTCAATTAAATAAAGTTGCCAATTTTTTTCCCTCCGAAACGGCATTTCCGATTTAGTTGAAATTTTCACACTTTGTTCTTTGAAATATCTAGAATCTTAAAAAAAATTGGCGAGATGACCGGCAATTTCGCTCCAGAATTAGAGCTCTTAATCTAATACAAAAAACAAGAAATATGTAATAAAAAATTGGAGGACGTTTTGTTGACATGAAAAATTGGGGTGGCCGACTTGAAGAGTTTTGCCTCATATATATAACGCAGTGTATATACTGTATGTATATATACGCCGCGCAAAAAGTGCGAGCACCGCGCTTTTCCTTTTTCCCTTCCCGACGCGGCCCCCTCTGATGGCCCTGGCTTCAACGATAACGGAATCCTCTTCTGGCAACTGATTGGAAGTTGGCAGGATATGTGAGAATGGAGCTGTTGTGAGATTAAAGCTTTAATGAGGAAGAAGAAAGAAATGAAGAAAACGTGACTGAAACTGATAAGAAAGGGATTGTCATGTGGGCGCATTGAAATCATACGTTAAGGTAGGTTAAGATATGTCAAGACAAATATTTAAAGCAACTCATGTCATTTTTTCAAATTTCTATTGAATGCTATTGAAAACACTCCTAATTCAAAATTCATGAATACACACAGCTGGAATAAAAATTCTGAGGAGGATCCCCGCACGCAGAGAAACCGAAATGGTCAACCGGAGGAATTATTCAATGTTCCTGAATTGTCTTTGGGAATTCATCGGCAAGTAGTCTGCCAACACTACTCACCTTCATTTTTAATTCACGTTGAAATATGGATGAAATATATACAAGATATAAAGAGAATCTTTCAAACGAACAAACGTGACTGTGGATGCAACTGAATGTTCTGGTTGGCGCCTGGAGAAAGTCCTTGAATTAAAAGCCTAGTGCGGAAACGCGGACAACAAACCTACTCGTCTGTACGTCGAAGAGGATGGCGAAATTCAAGACCGCACGATCCTCTCCTATCTCCGTGATGCTATACGATGAATAAGTACGCGCTGCTCTCTTACTCTCTCCCGGTGGTTAGACCTCCGGTTCCTGCTCCCTTTTGCGCACGCACAAGAGAAAAGACAAGAAGGAAGGAAAGAGAGATGAAGAGACAGAGAGAGAGCAAAAGGGAGAGACACGCACGTAACGTAACACGTTTAAATCCCGCATGTAACGTTAGTCGAGTGTGTTGCAGAAGAGACGCGCGAGAAGAGACCAGAGAGGTGAACGAGAGAGGTACCTACCGGATGGGACCCTCAGCCACAGCTCAGCCAAAACGATACACTTTTGTCTCCTATATCCCTTGTCTATATACCCAAGAATACACGTACCAACGTTTTATGGTATATAGATGTCACTCGACTTTTCACTGAGTGAAATTTAATTGAGAACAAAAGGCTAATTTAAAAAAAAATAAAGTTACCGAAGAGGACAAAAAAAAGGAAGAAGAAGAAAAAGGAAAGAAAAGGAAGTTACGAAGAGGACAAAAGGAGGCAAAAAAAAGCTCTCTAAAAATGCGTCGTGTACTTCAAGCTTTCGTTTTTGGAAACTCTATTTGTCGGGTACCCTGATTTGAAAAAGAAAAATCTAACAATGTGTCCAAGAAGAAAGCATAGTTTCCCTAAAGCACATTTGATGACGTTGGTCGATTTTTCAGTACTGATTAAAATAACGAATCAATAAAAAGAGTTCGTTCGAGCCTTCACTTTAGAAAACAATTTTCGCTGCTTTCTTTTAATATAAATATAATTATTTTTCATGGAGATGCAACACTCACCTGTGCCTCGCGGCCAGCATTTTTCCAGATTTTTCCTGTATAAATGTAATTCTATTTTTTCGACAAAATTTCTTCCGGAATTCACAATAACGAAACTACCTTATCGTCTCACAGTCAAAACATAATTTACAACTTTGCATCCTGTCAGTTGAAATTTTCAAATTGGACCACAATATACGTTTAATATTCGAGATTGACAGTTTAGTTGAAATAAGTCCATCGGGCGCGTCGAGCTCAACTGTTTTAGTGGACTGCAACCGAGTTATAAGCTGAAACAGCGTAACGTGTACGTTGGCGAAGACTCTCCCTGCAGGCCTGTACCTAGTGCTCGCACTCGCGATCAACTACGCGCTCCCGATGCGTAATGCATACTCCCACCTCCTTTCCTCGCTCTGTGTTCGTCTCGCGGCAATAATGTATATACACATATGCGCGCATCTCTGGCTGATGCGACTCGGTAACAGAGAGCATCGGAGTTTAGCTTGAAAATGTCGCGGCTTTAACGCATTTAGAATTTTTTCACAAGCGTTTTTTAAAAGTCTCCTTCAACCTCTCTCAGTCTCCCCCTAAGCGAATGAGTATATATGACTTAAATACCAACGCCCGGAGGGAGAGGAGAGTGGAGAACGAAGATGGAATCATCGGATGTCGACGTAGGGGAGCAAACGACGACGAGAGTGTCCGGAGAGAGAGAGAGAGAGAGAGCTGAAAGCCACCAATGATCCGCATGCAACGCACCAGAGCTCTATGGCCACGCACAGAACTGAGAAATCTATTTCCGGCTGAAGCCTTCCTCGAATGTACAAACATAGAAAGTAATAAGTTGGCCAGGATATGTGAGAATTGAGCGCGACAGTCGTGACATCGAAAGAGTCTAACGCTAAAATTGCCAATAAAAGTGATTGACAAAT
This sequence comes from Perithous albicinctus, assembly GCA_964016905.1. Taxonomy (NCBI): domain Eukaryota; kingdom Metazoa; phylum Arthropoda; class Insecta; order Hymenoptera; family Ichneumonidae; genus Perithous; species Perithous albicinctus. The sequence goes on along the minus strand of OZ024693.1, from coordinate 20,432,105 downwards.
TGGCGGGTTAAAGGAAATACTGAAACAAGGTCAATGAAATTGATACAAATATTTTTTATTTTCTCTGACAATTCGTTTTAAAAGAATTGATAAATATGCAAAGAAAAGCATTAAACAGAAAAGTTGAAAGAATGAAAATTAAAAAGTGCATTAAATAGAAAAAACCAGGAAAAGAAAATTACGAAAATTATTCATTTCATAATTTTTTTTTTGCAAGGTCAGTTTTTAAAAACTCGAGCATTAAGTGAAAGAGCTGGAAAGTCTTGGCATGAAAGAAATGACTTTTGCACGCCCTTTCCCTTTGAATAGTTAGCGAGAGTGTTACTGTGTGACGGCGACAAAGAAGAAAAAAACCGCAAGTGCTCGCGTACTATTTATAAAGCTCCATGACCGTACAATATATACAACTGCGCTTCGAACTCTCACTCCCTTTTTCTTCTTGTTCGTTCTTTTTTCGGTACGTATATTTCCATTCCTGGTGGCAAAGGGGTGTACGAGGTTTTAAAAGGACTGCTGATATGACGCGGCTGCGCGCGTGCTCAGCGAAGAGGGTGCACTCTGTTAGACCACGTGCGTTGCAGCCACACGATGAATTACCATCACGTATGCGTACATCCCTCCGTCGTGTACGACGGTGTAGCTATTTCAGGAAGAAAAATAAAGAGACATTTTCGTTCCTTCCTCTCGTTCGAGCATCCACATTCACGCGTAGCATCTTCACAGAAAGAAAAAGATTTTATTCATTCAAAGACTTTTATCAAAATTTACTCAATTTTACCAAATTTCTGGCAAATTTTACCAGATTCTTAGTCAATCTCTGGCAAATTTTACTAGATTTCTAGTCAATTTCTGGCAAATTTTACTAGATTTCTAGTCAATTTCTGGCAAATTTTACTAGATTTCTAGTCAATTTCTGGCAAATTTTACCAGGTCTTTAGTCAATTTCTGGCAAATTTTTACCAGATTTATAGAAAATTTCTGTCAAGATTTTACCAGATTTCCAGTAAATTTCTGGCAAATTTTACCAGATTCCTAGTAAATCTCTGGTAAATTTTACCAGGTTTCTAGTAAATTTCTGGCAAATTTTACCAGATTTCCAGTAAATTTCTGGCAAAATTTACTAGATTTCTAGTAAATTCCCGACATGGACGACATTATAAATTTTACCAGATTTCCAGTAAATGTCTGACAAATTTTACTAGATTTCTATTAAATTTCTGGCAAATTTGACTAGTTTTCTAGTAAATTTCTGCCAAATTTGGCTCGATTTCTAGTAAATTTCTGGCAAATTTGACTGGATTTCTAGTAAATTTCTAGCAACTTTTACCTGATGCCTTGTAAATTTCTAGTAAAAATGATTATAAATTCCAGTTAGTATTTCTAGAAATTTTCATCTTGCTAGCAAAAACTAAATGTCAGAATTGCGCATTGAAGGAAAGAAGTATTCTTTTTTTTGCAACGCCTCGCTTCAATTAAATTAATTAGAGAAATTAATGGACCATCAGTTTTTGCATAATACAGTAGAGTTCCTTTCTCCGCCTTGGCGTTATTCTCGGTGGTGGCAAAATTTGCGCTCTAATCTCGATCTCACGTGTTTTCGCGTGATTCTCTTGTTTGAAGAATTTTTTGGTGCATTTTTTCCATAACTGTCCAGACATCCTGACACCGAATACTGAAAAATGTCCGAAAATGTTATAAAATTTTAACACATGAAATATTAAAAAAAAATAATATAATCGTCTCTCTTTTTAAACAGGAAATGAATAATGAAGAAATGATGATAAGCAAAGAATCATTATTTTCAACTAACAACCACTGGACAGGACACACGAAGCCGTGGAAATGATAAAAGAAGGTCAAGTGCAGGGCGGAAGTCGATCGTCCAACGAAACCGACCAAGTATGAAAAAACCATATTGTTCCAAGTGCAATAATGGATACGTGCCGAAAGTCAGCGACAAACCGACACCGCTTCATCGAGTGAGCTCAGAGATTATCGAACTCCTCCAGGGCAAACAACGATCATTACCGAGAGAAATAAAAGAAAAAGACGAGGACAAACCGACGAAATTTGCAGCGGAGCGACTATTTCGCCCTTTATTCACTGTCCGCGAGCTGGAAGTGATTTCACGCTCCGCCAAGAATCCTTACCACCGTGCAAGCAACCTTCCAGACAGGATCTAGGCGAGGCATCCTGCCGATGCTGTCGCATGACCCGCGGATGTAACCAAAACGACGATTACAGTGCACTGTTACAAATATTTACAAGATTACGTACACACTGTTAAGTATTTTTTTTTTTTTAACTTCCATTAGAGACACAGAAAACTTTTTTTTAACATCAATTTTCATATTGAAATTAATATGTTATTTTATTGAATTTTAATTCATTTTGAACAGTTGAAATAATATTAATTTGTATTTCTTACTCAATTTTTGCGCTATTCGAAGCAAGCAGTAAATTTCAAGATAATTTATATGCGCAATAAAAAGGTCATTTCAATTTGTGTAGCTTTAACACAAATTTTCTGTCCACGAGCATCCACAGAATTTTTTTTCTTAAATTTCCAATAATATTTTTGTGAATTTCTTGTTTTATAAAAAAAAAAAAAGCTTAATTTTTGAGAGTAACCAGAGTCCTCATCTTTGTTCACAGGGTTAAAAAAAAAAAAACTGCGCCGAGCTGGACGGACACACGGTCTGTCTGTCAGGCAGGTGCGGAAGCCTCGGAGAAACAGAGTATGCATTTACGGTCGCTTCGTGAACCGAAACCTCAGCGAATTGTTGCCAACCGGCAGCTCTCCCGAGTAAATTCCCGTGCATTTTGTTTTGCTCTTTACCGAAGAGACGATTGATCCCATAATTCGTTTTCGATTTCTCACACCGACCACCGAACGTAACGAATTGATTTTGGCCACAATTCTTTTTTTTTTATTCTCTTTTTTGCCTACGTGTCCTGCCGATCATGTGAAATGTCAGCTTTTTTTCGTCACAACGATCCACAATCTTTCTTGCAAAAATACAATAATTCTCGATAAAACGAAGAGAGATTTAATCGAGGATTCAATATTTCTATTCGACGAATAAACTATTTTAAAACATTTTGTGGAACTCAGAATAATCTGGTCCTGGAGGAGGAGAGTATTATTGGAAAAATCCAGAAATTCGCAAATCCTGAGGACATTTTCAGTCGTGAGATAGAAAGAAATTTTAGGCACTCCCTAAGAGAATCAAAGAATTCGTTACCGACGAATCGAATCGGTACTCGCAAACGATCCGCGCCGAGTGTTCCCAAGCTGAAGTATCTCAAGACCGATTGAATTTCAGGTGATCCGGTGAGCGAGTCACCGTGGGACTGATTTTGCGAAAGTGCGAGTGAGCTGGAAGGGCTGGAGCCGCCCTTCGTTACCTCCGCCGAGGCGTATATATGTCTGGTGTATACCGAGGAGAGCTGGAGAGCTTGTAATAAGTAGAAGAGTTTGGCGCGTACCACCAGCAATCCCGGTGGCCGATCGTTGGACCAAGACCACCGCAAAAAAGCCTCTCAGTGTTCGGAAAGACGAGGACGTAAAACCAGATGAGATTCGCACAGGAGTCATCAGGGGGAGGGGAAGGGCGGAGGGGCACAGACGATGTAACCGAGCGTCCGGTGAGCAATGTAACTCCAGACGAAGATATCGCCCTTCGTCTCCTTTCTTTTGATAATTCTCTCACGGAGCTGGAGTTCGATGTCAAGTGTCTTACCTTCTTCAAGGGGTTGCGCCTGGTTCACGAAATGAAACGGGGCTGTCGCGGATTTTTTTGCAAGGAAGCTAGTCAAGTATTTTGAATAAGTCTTTTTGTATGTTAAAGAACATGTTTTCAAGTATTTTTCGTAGTTTTTTAATTACAAAAATATCCGTGTAAAAATCGTCCTGGATTTCTTCGGGTTCTGGTTTAACGTAGTTTTTTTGGACGTTGGAAATATCTGGAGAAAGCCAAACATATTGATGGTACCAGGAACATGTATTTGGATAATAATGCTAGAAAATTATTAAATAGATTATTAGATTATTTTTTTTATTCGAAATGATTCGTACGATTAAAAAAAAATTAGGATCCAAATATTCGCGCAAAAAGTCTGAGATTACAGATTTTCCATTTTTTTATATTTGTCGTTAAACATTTGATAGAATAATTTAATTTAATTTCCACGTTCCTATGTGCGATACGTTATTATTATCGCAATAACCAGTCAGCTCCACCGTAAATTTAACGTATTAATTCACCGCTCCTTTTGCTTTGCCAACAGTCAACCTAATATCGCTAAAATAGCCATAGAATCGAGTCAAACCAGTTGGCCATTGTCGTTGGCAAAACAAGAGGCCATTTCTTGATTTGTGGTTGAAAGAAAAAAAAGAAATACACGCTCGAGAAGAGTGTCCTATGAATGCCCTTAATTGGCAAGCGTCGTTTGGATCGCTGCCCTTATAGTGGTTACAGGCAATCCCTTCTAGAGGGCACGTGCTCCGGCTCGAACATTAGCGTCAATTTGCATAGCTAAAACTCGACCCAGAGTTAACTCGTCGGTATATACCGGAGACCGGGGTATGTCGAGTCATTTTTGCTTTTAAACAACGCAATTTTTTTGTTGTCTCTAGTTTGACACCTTTTTTGTTAGTAATTTCCCAGATTAGCGTTGGTGTCAATTTGCATTAAAAGTTAAAAAATTCTTCATACATTTGACTTTAAATGAGGTGAATTAAATTCGCTGATACTTCCGTATTTTTTTTAGTGCCATCATTTTGCATAGATGCCTTAATGTCATAAGGGTATAAAGGCTGTGTTTAAACGTTGTTTATACGCCCTTCTCAATCTAAAAAAATTAACGACACGACCTTAACTAAAAAAAACAAAAAAAGTTCCTTGACTTTAGATCTGACTTTAGAAGCGACGTGGAAAGCACTATGGAAATTAAAGGGAACATAGCTATGAAGGGAGGCGTGATGTTCACTGGTAAAAGCTGGTTGTCATTAGCATCGCTGCTCGCTAACCGTTTTGCATTGGATAAAACGAGCAGATTAATGTCGTTGAACGAGTTCATTAGGTGTCTCGATATAATGGTATTGTGTACGGTAGCGATGAGGTCCGGTCTGAGGGTCCGGGCTACCTCCTTTTGCACTATGTGTATATATATATATATAATCGACGCCGCCAGCATATATTATTCTGAGCCAAAGGCTACCCGTGTTCCACACGCGCGTTATTATTTATTATATCTTGAGCCAGAGGCTGCCAACTCCGGAGGCAGAGAATGATGAACGGATAAATGCGTAGCGCGGACTTTTGACTCGCGGGACGCGCTCTTTTCACTCTCGGGACATCTTTTTTTTTCTACGCTCCTCTTAAACGACGACTCCTAGTCAGGGACCTTTTTCTTAACGGCTAAACGGTAGCAGCTTTTGTAACGAAATTTTCACCGGTTACGAATTTCTGTTGGAATTTTTAGAGATCAAAAATTCTGGGATTTCGATAGTAGATGTTGTTGTAAATATATTTTCATTAATTTATCTGATATTTTGCTACGAAAAAAAAGTCACCCTGAGAAAGAATGCGAATTTGGAGAAAAAGTTTACGAAAAGTAGATTTAGCAATGAAAGATGTGAATTAAAAATTAAATTTTTTTTTCGAAAAATAAAGCACGTGTCTCGTGTTTTAGACAGGTTTACAATTTTTGGTAGTAAATAAAATGTCTGTTAAACTCATCTGTGAACGTCGCACTAATTTATGAATTTGTTACGAGAAGAAAAAATATAGAATATGATCGATCGAGTACATTAACACTGTACAACCGTTGTGCTCTCAATAATATTAAAACATGATCCATCTTCGTACTGTAGACACGAACGAAAAAAAAAATCGTGATGAATGCTGTAGTTGAAGACGTGCAAGATCAATTCAAGTCATAGGGGAACTTGATGAGCTGGATGGCACAACGGATCTATGTAATACAATGAATTATTTTTATATTTTTGGGATATGCCGACGAGACACTGCGATAAAAAATCTACTGGGAAATTTGGGGTACAAAACTAAATGTATTCATAAATTAACGTCATAAATTGAACATAGACGTGCAATTTAAAATACTGTAATTTTATAAGAAAATTTTTGAAATTTTATATAAAAATACTGTTATTTTATATCGTGTACGTATAATTTATTTAGTGGACAAAAAATCTACTGGAAATTTATAGTACAAAACTAAATGTTTTGTATTCCTAAATTGACGTCCTAAATTGAACATAGACGTGCAATTTAAAATACTGTAATTTTATAAGAAAATTTGGAAATTTTATATAAAAATACTGTTATTTTATATCATGTACATATATTATATTTAGTAGACAAAAAATCTGCTGGAAAATTTGTAGTACAAAACTAAATGTTTTGTATTCCTAAATTGACGTCCTAAATTGAACATAGACGTGCAATTTAAAATACTGTAATTTTATAAGAAAATTTGGAAATTTTATATAAAATTACTGTTATTTTATATCATGTACATATATTATATTTAGAAAACAAAAAATCTGCTGGGAAATTTGTAGTACAAAACTTAATGTTTTATATTCATAAATTAACGTCCTAAATTGAACATAGACGTGCAATTTAAAATACTGTAATTTTATAAGAAAATTTGGAAATTTTATATAAAAATACTGTTATTTTATATCATGTACATATATTATATTTAGTAGACAAAAAATCTGCTGGAAAATTTGTAGTACAAAACTAAATGTTTTGTATTCCTAAATTGACGTCCTAAATTGAACATAGACGTGCAATTTAAAATACTGTAATTTTATAAGAAAATTTTGAAATTTTATATAAAATTACTGTTATTTTATATCATGTACATATATTATATTTAGAAAACAAAAAATCTGCTGGAAAATTTGTAGCACAAAACTAAATGTTTTGCATTCCTAAATTGACATCCTAAATTGAACATAGACGTGCAATTTAAAATACTGTAATTTTATAAGAAAATTTGGAAATTTTATATAAAAATACTGTTATTTTATATCATGTACATATATTATATTTAGTAGCCAAAAAATCTACTGAAAATTTATAGTACAAAACTAAACGTTTTGTACTCCTAAATTGACGTCCTAAATTGAACATAGACATGCAATATAAAATACCGTAATTTTATAAGAAAATTTAGAAATTTCATACAAAAATACCATAATTTTATATCATGTACACATATTATATCCAGTACATCAGTTTACAAACAAAAACATCCAAAACTGGTAACGCAATTTTTCAAACATTTTTTTACAATGTAGCAATGTTCTTATAATTATTCAGCACACGTGCAGATTTTCGTACATCGATCATTTTTTTTTGAACGTACGAAAAATGATCGATCTCAATGTGCGGTCCTTTTTAATTCAGATATTCCATTGCACTGACTCTTGAAAATAATTTTATTCTACTTCTCATGGCTTGTATAATTTCTTCGATATCGAAAGCATTTTGATTGATTATCTGTCAGAGGTTCGCCTGCCCTTTTTTTGCCATGCTGTCGAAAATCATATATAGAAAAAAAAAAAGGCAAAAATAATAGTCACAGCAAAGATTAGGTACGACCAGAAGCGACGTCCTTGCCTCACATCCTCTTGCTCTCAAAACACAAATCGAGATTGTGCTTCGATGCAAGTGAATCGAGAGTGCAGTGTCAGTACTATGCATCGAGATGACAAATCTCTCCATGCTACATTGATTTGCGGCTTAATACCTGCTATCAGAGATGCGTGAACAATCGGCTATTGTGTGTTAGGTGTTCATTCGACACCATCGCGATACCCGGACATTCGATACTTTAATCGATAACGTTTATTCCTCGCACGAGTAGAGAATTATTATCGAGGTATAAATGCACTTCTATACAAATCTGAGAATCAAAGTTGCAGAATTTGAAGCCCAAAAAATTCAAGATCAATATTAATTGTGATTTCAGCAATTTAGCAAAAGTTTCAAAAACTGCAAACAGTTTACAAATATTTCTTTTTTTACTGTTTTACAAAATTAAAAAAAAAAAAGAGGTATCATTGAGAATTGCAACATGCGATTATTTACATATTTGAGTGCATTAAAAAAAAAAAAAAATAAGGTAACAATGATAAATTGTGTCAACTATAGTTTCATTTATTAAATATTTTTCGTGACATTCACTGCATGACCAATTTTTTGAAAAAAAATATATAGAGTGTATTCATGCAATTAACTTGAAAATATTTAATAACAAGCGAGTCATGATAAATAAACGAGCATTTAATACGATAACAAAAAAAAACAGTCAATACTATAGTATCGATATGCATTTTCGCTGCATTGATTAGCCTAAATCATTAGCCCTAAAAAAAATGTCTAATCATCGTTCCAGCGCATTCAAGCTTTTTCAATTGGCTTTCAATTTCAATTTGTTACTCGCGTACATAATATATTATAATGGCATAATTTATATGTGCAACTTTTCATCGTTTCGATGAAGTATCTGTGGGGCTCTCGCTATAATTATGAAATTAGTTGGCATTATCGAAATAGCCGGCTAGTATGACAACCATTGAACACGAGCACAGCTGCCCGGTGAACCACTCGCGGGGGTTCCCCCTGATGCATTCTTCGTAGCTATGCGCTTCGATCCTCCTGTAGACCCTTCGACTTTTTCCTCGGTGGGGCTTATTGCCAGAGCGGCATGCCGCGGCGCATCAACGCATTATAATTAACCGTACCGTGCTCTTGCAGCCGCCACCCCCATGTCCGATTCGCCTCAATTCTATGTAGTATTATTATGGAAAGTTGGGGGGGAGGGCTGGGGCAAAATGGAACACGAGGGTAAAACTGTGCATGGCAATAAGAATCCCAATCTCTAGCTTTTGGAATTACAGACTGTTCATATTTTTTGCAAGCTTTTTTTACATAATTTTATAGTAAATTTAAAGGAGAGGTAAAATTTTACTTGAAATTTGGGTTAATCAGTATTTTTATTTTTGAAACTTTAATTTTGAATTTTTATTTAAGGTGAAGGTTTCTGTAGGAGGGACAAATATATTTCTCTTAGACAGGTCAGAGTTAATCGGTATTTTAATTTAAATTTTTGAAACTTGGATTTTAGTTGGATTTGCAAAATTTAGATTCAAACTTGAATTACAATTAAGATTCGATCTTATGAGCCTCGATTACAAAAAGTTGGCACAGAACTGAATTTTAAGAACACAAATTTAAATTTTAATTTAAGCTGAAGCTTTTTGTAGGAGTGACGAATATATTTCTCTTATCCAGATCAGAGTTAATCGGTATTTTAATTTAAATTTTTGAAACTTGAATTTTAGTTGGACTTGCAAAATTTAGATTTAAATTTGAATTACAATTAAGATGAGCGTCGATTAGAAAAAGTTGACACAGAACTGAATTTTAAGAACACAAATTTGAATTTTAATTTAAGCTGAAGCTTTCTGCAGAAGTGACAAATATATTTCTCTTATCCAGATCAGAGTTAATCGGTATTTTAATTTAAATTTTTGAAACTTGAATTTTAGTTGGACTTGCAAATTTTAGATTCAAACTTGAATTACAATTAACATTCAATCTTAACATAAGCCTCAATTACAAAAACACAGAACTGAATTTCAACAACACAAAAATTTGAATCTAAGATGACCCTTTTTCTACGGCTGACAAATATTTTTTTCCTATCCAGATAAAATTGCAAAAATAAATTATTATTACTAACGACGATATACTCCATTTCACCTCCCCTCCACCCCCCCTTCCCATTTTCGCTACACATATATTAAAAAATATGCGTGGCATGTAAAGCACAAATGCACGTGTTTTACTCCCTTCATACAAATGTAATATATATGCAACGATGATCCAGGGCAGAGCGCTTCCTGATGGCAGAAAACGCGTGCTTCCCTCTTCCTGCCGACGCGGCCAATCACCCCCTATACGTTTCAGCCGCAATTCCAGACCCTTTGGATAAGGGGGTAGGGGGGTAGGGGGGGGGAACCCCTATACCACCCAGGGACTCCAGGTGGATGGGTACGTTACAAAACAGGACTGCGATCCACCGAGGCTCATTCCTCAGCTGCCTAATTTACGAGGATTCGACCATCGGTCATATACTGACTGTTTGGTGTCTGTGTGTGTCTGTGTATGTCATGTTTGAATTGAATGCACGTGTCACCGATTTTGCGTGGGCGTGTGGACACGTTTTCCGTCTGTTGGATGAGGAAAATGCGCCGGTTATATAATTTACAGGGTGCGGATAGTGAGAATGGCGATCATGTTTCAGGATCAGGGATCAGAGCACGCGCCTCGACTCCTGTTGTCCTCGTTAGATCAGACTGCAGATAGAAAAAAATTTTGGCTGCATAATTATAGGTTTTCGAAAAAGTCGTTTTGGTGGATAAGCCACCAAATAAAATGCTACTATGTGGGGAATTATCGTCGCGCACGTGTCACGTTATAATGTGTCACGTTTTTCTGTCTATTAGTTAACTTTTTTTTTTTTTGCGTTAATTATTTTTTTGCCTCTTTTCAATGTCCTATGAAAAAGTACTCAATTTTCGTTTTGATATAATATATTTTTAATATAGTTTGGCTAAATGATGTACAGAAATATTTAAATCGTGCAACTTTTTTTTTCGTGCATATAATTTTTGTAACAATTTATTTAAAACTGCAGAATGTATGGATAAGTGATGACATGACATTCGTATATAATGCCTGTAATCAATAATTTATTGTTTTATAATTATAGCATTTTTAAAGAAGTAACTAAAAAAAATAATTTTTTTAAAACTAAATAAGTAGAGAAAAAAAAAATATATATAATAAAATAGATTTAAAAACGAACAAAAATTGGTTTAAATTTTGTTTGAAAAAAAAAAGTTTGTTCTTCAACTTAGTCAGTAGACAGTATTTTGCAAATATTTTCATTCTAGTAGCATTAAACTACTCGAATAAGTAAGCAAAAAAACTAAATAACTAAAGAAAAAAAATATATGTATAATAAAATAAATTAAAAAATAAACATAAATTGGTTTAAATTTTGTTTGAAAAAAAAAACACATTGCAAATTAAATTATTTAGGTATTTAATAGGCAATTATTTTGTCCTTCAACTTAATCAGTAGACAGTATTTTGCAGATATTTTCATTCTAGTAGCGTTAAACTACTCGAATAAGTAAGCAAAAAAACTAAATAACTAAAGAAAAAAAATATATGTATAATAAAATAGATTTAAAAAATAAACAAAAATTGGTTTAAATTTCTTTTGAAAAAAAAACCATGCAAATTAAATTAATTAAGTATTTAATAGGCAATTATTTTGTCCTTCAAGAAAAAAAGAAAAAAAATATATGTATAATAAAATAAATTAAAAAATAAACAAAAATTGGTTTAAATTTCTTTTGAAAAAAAAACACCATGCAAATTAAATTAATTAAGTATTTAATAGGCAATTATTTTGTTCAAATTACAAAAAATGAAATTACGTGAAAAATCGTTTGATTTTTGTATTCCATCAAAATGGAATGGATCTGGAAAAAAAAAATTTGATCCAAAATAATGAATATTACATAATTTATGGAATGCATATGTAAATAGAATGAGTTGAATAAATATGCGAGGGTTGCAGCTCTGTTTTCTTGACGAAATTATCGACTAAGCTCGAAAAATGCATGAATCATAGAACAGCTGCTAATTCTCAGATAGAGGTCTCTCTACATGTCATACATATATATCGTGCCGCAGGGTTGAATTTTAATGTCGCACCCGGTGTATTTGACACATTGTGACAACGTTATTTATTTGTCCAATCGATACTACAAAAATTTAGGATTTCGGGGGAATATGAAATTGTCTCTGTGCTTTGAATTATTTGTTGTGTCATTGACAAGAGAGAGAGAGAGAGAGAGAGAGAGAGAGAGGGGCAGATGATGTATTTATAAAGCAGCTGTATATTTTCAATTTATTCTCATTATTTTCGGAGTATTAGTAAATAATAAAAATGATATTCATTCGATAAGAGGTACCGTCGGAAAAAGTACATCGAATGAATGAGGCCTCGTTAAAAAATGCATTTCATGTATTTTTTTTTTTTTTCATATTTTCCTGGTGAAATATCAGAATATTTATTATTTAATAAAAAAAAAATTATTCCTCAATATACGTATTTTAATTTAGTAACTCTAAATATTTTTTTAACACTCTCTGGTGTTTTGGAAGAATTTTATTTGGACTATTTGTCACAATTTTTATCGGTGTGATATTTTAAAAAATGCATTTCATGTATTTTGTTTTTTTTTTTTTTTCATATTTTCCTGGTGAAATATCAGAATATTTATTATTTAATAGAAAAAAAATATTCCTCAATATACGTATTTTAATTTAGTAGCTCTAAATATTTTTTTTAACACTCTCTGGTGTTTTGGGAGAATTTTATTTTTACTATTTGTCACAATTTTTATCGGTGTGAGATAAAAAAAAATGCAGCTCATGTATTTTCTTTTTTTTTCAAATATTCCTGGTGAAATATCAGAATATTTATTATTTAATAAAAAAAAAATATTCGTCAAAATACGTATTTTAATTTAGTAACTCTAAATATTTTTTTTAACACTCTCTGGTGTTTTGGGAGAATTTTATTTTTACTATTTGTCACAATTTTTATCGGTGTGAGATAAAAAAAAATGCATTTCATATATTTTCTTTTATTTCCAAATATTCCTGGTGAAATATCAGAATATTTATTATTTAATCAAAAAAAATTATTCCTCAATATACGTATTTTAATTTAGTAACTCTAAATATTTTTTTAACACTCTCTGGTGTTTTGGGAGAATTTTATTTTTACTATTCGTCACAATTTTTATCGGTGTGAGATAAAAAAAAATAGAATTTTAAATAATCGATAATAAATGACAATTTAGAAAAATCTTTCTTTCTTCGTTTTTTTTTGGCATATCGCTTTTTAAGTTGGGAAACGAAAAAATGAAAATAAAGTTCAAAGTAAACCACCCTAATACACATATATACAAAAAAAAACGGCCAGTAGTTGCGTCACTCTTATATATCTTCATTCCAAGGGGCGGTTACTACACCATATATCAGATATAATCTACTTAGTGTACGATCAGGAGCATGGTTACCATAGTAGCATAAGTATACTCATTAAAGTCGATTATTTATTCATCAGAGAGAGCAGAAAGTCGTGAATCAGATTTTTTAAAATCAAATAAATGACAATTTTCATTAATAAAACATTCATTGGACTTATAGAATTTTTATATTTTATACAATTTATTCAAATCTCTAATTAAAAAAAAAAAATAAAAAAAACTGTGCATAGAAAAATATGAAAAAATAATTGATATTTTCTTCTGACGTTGATTGCGCTTACAATTATTGTATTTTTACCATTTATTACGAAGAACCAATTAAAAATAAAAAATCCTACAAAACAATGTTGAGAAAATAAAATAAGAATATTTTGGTAACATTGCCAGAATTAAATCCGATTGATAAAAATCGATTCACCAGGATTTTACAATGCACGATAGGAAAAGAATGTTTAATTAATTAAATGCAGCTAACGCAAGGCCTCATCTACGATGAGGGGTTCGAAGACTAATCGCTGGAATGGGCTCGTCATCCTCTTCGACGATAGAAATGCGTTGGTTTATCGCTGATATACCGAGCCACCGGGTCTATCAAATATGGTATATATTGATTTCCTCGGTTGAGCTGCGATTCGACAATGAGTCCATTATCTATTATATATCATTTCTAGAGTTTATATTTTAATATATAATCCGAGACTGTTGTTCTTAGCTGCTGGATCGATAGTGTCAAATTACTATATTAGGATCAATTAACGAAGTCTTTTTTTTTTAAGGCTCATTAAAATTTCTAATCATATAGATAAATTATTTTTTTGCTATTAGCGATTACCAATTTTTTACTAAATTATCGATTAAAAAATTAATATCTCAATTTGATTTTGTGTATTTAAAAATATAAAAATCATACACGTTTTTTTCCGAATATTGTTTGATTAAAGGAAATCGGAATTTGTGACATTGAAAGGGGGAAAAAAAAGCAATACACAATATTTAAGAAAAGAAATTGATCGATGCCGTTTTATTTACATTCGATTGACATTAAACGACTAATTGACTAGAATATTGGCTAATCTTAAATTCAGATATACACAGAATCTGCGCTCCGCTTCTAGTTCAAGCCAAGACGCTCTTATTAAAACACTTGATCGTTTTCTTTTTTACGTTATTTTCATTAAGTCATTAATTAGTCTTTGGAGGCGCTGCATCGTTGCTTTCTTTGAGCGAAAATCAACCGTTTCAGGCTTCCGGCGAATCACAGACGAACCCTGAGCTTACGTAGCGAAATCTATTTTTCTTTTTTGCATCGGTCGAAAAAGGTTTCGGCTACTGAGACCGAAACGAGAGCTTCGCCAACTCAAATTTACATAGTTTTTCTGTTTTTTTTTTTTACACTTGCGCTACAACTGGCATCGTCAGTGTTCACCAAAACCTCCATTAATAGTTTGCGAAATATTTACAAAAAGCAAAAAAAAAAGAAGGAAATGACGCGTACAAGAGTACGGAGCGTTAATACCACAGAAGACTGACACCTCGTAAAAAAATAATCCTGATATAAATCGACGAAAGCGAACGCGGTCGTATAATACTAAATTAATTAAGATCACGAAGAGATTATTAATAATAATAATAATAATAATAAAAAAGATGCGGACAGTCAATATAAATGTACAATCGCCGATTGCCGAATCGACAAATAGAAATACAATAGAAAATCGTTGATCACGTTAACATTGGCTTCGGTCTCGCGAATGCAATGTCGATGATTTTCCATTTTATAATATGCTTTGTTCTTTTCTATATCCTCTATTCTGGGGAGGCTCTTCATTTTTTCGACGGTGATGAGTTTTGGGTTTCCAGCGGCTTTTTCGGACATTCCGTCGATGTTGTCAGCGCTTTTTTGCTGCTCACTTCGTAGGCTTTTCTCGTTCGCCAGTAATCTGCAAAATAAAGAATAACAAAAACATTGTAATTTTTGTGAAATAAAATTTTCATTAAATAACAAAATGTACGCCTAAGTATTTTATTAGAAATAATGAATCATAGTTATCAGAAATATTTCTTTTTAATAACTATAATTTATTATTCCAAGGAATAAATTTATTATTTTTTTTAGAATGAAGGAAAATAGATTGCTATTATAAACCCATTTGTGTTTATTAAAATTGTAAAATAGTTCAACCTTTTTTTTTTGGTTTTGATCGAATATTGACCAGTCTTGTGTACCAATTAAAACCGGAGTCACTAAATGCATGTACCTTGCGGAAGCATAACGAAAAAAAGTAGTAAAATCCCGACAACAATGAAACGAGGGCTCGGACAAAACGTCTTGCGAGGGTTCAGGGTGAATATGTAGGAAGTTTCGGGACGAGGCCTACGATTCCCCTCGGGAATTGAGCCACCCTAGCAGCAAGTTCTCCTTTAGTCAGGGAGAGCACCTGAGACCCTGAGACGGTATTAAGGCGCGCCTGGAGTTCTGCGCTCGGCACCTCACGTGCAGACGACAACCGGCTTTCTGTGTTAAGGCTTCACTTATATATACCACACTGTGCTCTAGTACACTGCTTCGGCTATTTGGCAAAGGGGACCATAAGAATGACAGGTGCGAAACCAACGAACCGCCTACCAGTGATTCTTTTTTTTTCATCTTTTTTCTTTGCCCCTTTTTTTCACTTCCAAAAAGTGGTAGATCAGTTTCTAGAGCAGTTATCATATTTTGTGAGTTCCTTTTTTCGATGCTCGAAAATTCCCTATCATTACATGAGCTCCATATTGTTCGAGACAATTTTTCAGGGTTGGTTTAATTTCGAAGAGTATTCACGAAGAAATGATAAAAGGATTCCTGAAATTATGACTTTAAAGAGTGTCACTTTCGATTTTAATCTTTGGAAAATTCAACGGATTTTGCAATTTTTATTATAATTCGCTTCAAACACGTGAAAAAATGATATTTAAAAAAAAAAATGTAGAAATTATGTAAAAATATTCAATCAAATGAATGTCATTTTTTTTTCAATGCATATTTTAATTAATTAGTTCCTTGTTATTTTTTAAAAATATTTCCTTTAGATTTTAATACAAAATTTATAGTTTTCCGTATGCAACTTTTTTTTTTTTTTTGGAGAATTGTTTGCATGGTAATTTAGACCACAGAAAAATGTCAATGTAACGTATGAAACGTTGAATGCAATGAATGTTTTAAAAATGTTGAGATATAATTTAGCGAAGAAAGAAGTGTGTAAAAGGAGGGGAGAGAAAGAAATCTGCTATGACCATATGGCACGGTCGAGTGTGTAGAGCTTAGGTGTCCCTCTTCCATGAGAGAGAGCAGAGAGCAGACCCTGGTCCACACCACGGTTTAACCATATGCCGTGAGCTGTCTCTCTCTCTTTCTCTCTCACGCCTCCCAGTTTACCCTGTACTCTCAACTTTTGTTCCTTTCTTCAGTTTCTCAAGCAGAGATAGTGTTCCGCTCTCGTGGATTCCATCGCGAAAACATCTGTTTCCTTGGTTTATACTCGAACTAAATCCGCACGCGCCTTCTTGAGCAGAAGAAGCAAATGATGAATGAGGAAGCAGCAGCTAGATGTGTTTTTCTTTTCCCTCAATTTTTCTATCTTTTTCGAACACGTATTTTGTGCCACAGCTCTTCAATTTTTAATTACGAATTTGGATACTTGTAGATTTTTCTCAAAAATTCTATTTCTTGGATAGTCGAAATTTTTCGATTCTCGATTTTCTTTTCTTCCAGTAAAATAAAAATTACAGAAGAAGGAAAAAGTGTAATTCATTCATGACCATAATTAATGTAAGTTACACTTCCGAAAATATAAAAAAAATCTAAAACATTCGTAGCTAAAATACAACACATTTCAAGTGTACAATATAATTTCTACTTTTTAAACGAAGAGACCCGCCCAAAATATGTCCCAGCTTTTCTATCAACAATACGTGACCTACACGTTTTCCCCATTTTTAAAATCCATCCTTGGAGGGTTTCAGCCGCAGAGTACACAGCTCCTAGATGTTTGTGTGTGGGTACAATCGAGCTTTGAGTAAAGCTAGGCTCACACGTAAAATTCCCATAGAAAAAGGGACTGAAGGAGCAAAGAAAAATTGTACCCAAGAGAACACGACTAGGCAATTCTCCTTGCTCGTAGCTGCAAAAGATGCAAGCTGTCTGTCTCTGTGTGTGTGGTTCCTTTCTCTCGCAATATTCTCACGGAATCTTCCAAGATTTCAGAAGATTTTACGAGCTCCACTGGAAGAACTGAAGCAGTGAATTCCGAGGCTGAATTGTGTGCATTTTTTTTTTCTTCTTTTTCATCATCTCTCTCCGAAGGGTCACATATAAACGTCTTCTTTTTCTTCAGCTTCTTCTTCCGAACTGATGCACTCGGCGCAGAAAAAACGCTCCGATCCGGTCGTTGAACCGTCAAATAGACTATTACACCCTCTGCGCTATGCTGCTCTGGTTCTCTCGTGAGAAAAACTCTCTCGAGGGCACAATGGCCTCTCTCGGACGGTAATATTATTACCGATCGTAAAACCTTGAAAATATAAAGGAGAATAAGTAGCGGTTCTGCGGGCAATCCTCAAACCAAAGTGTCTTAGGGACTTTTGTCCAGAGGTTGTACTTTTATGCGGAGATAAGCGCAAGCAAATATATAACGATGGAGTGCAGAGGAGGAAAGTGATCTCGTTGGATAAACACGTCAACAGATAATAATAATAATAATAATAATGTAACGCGAGACCAGTCATGCGCTTCTTTTTTTTTAATGACCTCGTAAATTGCTCTTGTAATTGGCACCCTGGTTGAGTAATTAAATTTACAGGGACTCGGTTGTAATATTTCAGAGGCGAGCGACCAAGCAATGAAAAGAAAAAAAAGTATGGAAATTACTAGGTATGATTTTTGGGAAAATTATGTATTGGAAATAATAATTAATAGTTATTCTCAATTATGATAAAAATTAGATTTAAAAAAAGATGGTCATAATTTTGTAAGAATGGTAGCTTTAACGATTTCTCAATCACTTGTTGTCTTTCTTTTTTCCAAAGTCAATAAAAATGTACTAAAATAATTTGGAATTAAATTTTCTTTTTAAAATCCATTTCTTCGTTTTTCTAGAATTATGAATAATTATTTTATCAGAAAATTTACTCCAATTATTTATCATTAAATCGGTGCACTTTTTAAAACAAGATAATGTGCATTTTTAATAAAGATATTGTGAGAAGGGACCCCTCTTTTTGCAGAAACTCGAGGGAAAAAAAAACAGGTGTCACTCGACCTTCCCCCAGGTTACTTTTAGTACGCGTGGCGAAGACAAAGTCACGAAATGCGTAGCAGAACTGCAAGTATCGCGTGTATTGTTGATTTAATCGTGGGAAACCGAGCGAGAGGTTCTCCAAAGGTGAGAGTAGTCTCAAGCAATCGTCGTCGCTACATTCGTGTCACCACATAGCTCGAATTTTTTTTACTACCGCAACCAGCTATTTTCTCTCTACTAACAAGTGTCGGGCGAAAATTGCCACAAAACCGTTTTGTCCCGGTTCGTTGAAGCTTCCCGCCACAGAATAATCTCCGACTGCATATGGAAGTAGGTAAATCTCGTGAGAAGGTAAAGCAATTGACTGCAGTTGCAGACTTTTACAGGGACTGAAGTCAGATCGAAATTGATGATATTGAAGTGTATATCATTTCTTTGACTCTTGGAATAATAAAAGAAAATATATATTTTTCTTTGTATCATATTTTTTTCACTTTGAAATTGATATTTCGAAACGCTGCTGCGATAAATGGCTTCGAATTTTAGAGCAGTTTGACCTTTTTTAAAATCTTAACTGATTATTAATTTAGATAGATATTACATGCTCAAATGTACGTCCAAAACCGATATGTGTGAAACAAAGAATTTTATGGTAAACTTTGCAAAAATCTGGCAACCATCATAAGTTAGGAAATGAGTTGAAAATTTAGAAAATGTAGTCCGAGCAAATTAATAAATTAGAAGAAGAAGAGGAAGAAGAGAAAGGAAGCCAAAGTAGATAAACTTCCTCATAGTGGAAGCTCTGCAGATAAAACAATTTGCAAAGTTCTACTTTCCATGCATGTGAACATTTTTCAAAAATGTAAAATAAAGAGGAAGCAATTTTTGCAAGATTCTACTTAGCAGGCTTTTTTAATTGCGTTGCTTCAATAATTAATCATCAATCAATTTTTTTTTACAAGTCTTCCTCTGTGAGAAAGCCAAAATTGATGAATAAGCTTCCTGGTACAAATTGTCCTTGTGAAATAAATGAAATAACCAGATCCAAATATCAATCCGTTGCATTTCATTCTCAACTGGAATATGTAACTAGAAAGTTTCAAGTTTTTATGGTTGGCGGTCGTTGTATGACGAAAGGATTCGGGGAATGTGTGGGGCTGTACGGTGGTTCTGTTGCCGCGTAAAGACTATTGGGCGGCCCATTCGAAGGGGGGAAGTGAGTCAGAAGAGAGGTCCTCTTTCAGGTATTCCACAAGAGAATAAGAAGAACGTGGCTAAGCTATACGAGTGCGATGACTCATAAACCATAAAGCAGAGTTGTGATTCACCCTCTGCGAGTTTGGACGTGCATTATCATCGCTCATGAGACGACGATTTTAGGGCCGCAAACGCGTCACAGAATGCTCTCTTATTCTCATTATCTACGAACGTTCGTTGTTATCGACGTGCTTTTACATTTTTCGGGCCATTAACGAAATCACCAGTATCGATAATATTATCGCTCTCGAATAAATTAGTCATGGCTACCTCAAAACGATAAGTATTTTCTGTGTTCTGAAACAAAAAAACTATTTATAATTCATTTGTAGTGAAATTAAAAAGCATTTCGTTAAATGAATTTTTCATTCGAAATGAAAAGCATTTCATTAGATGAATTTTTCATTCGAAATGAAATGCATTTCATTAAATGAATTTTTCATTCGAAATGAAAAGCATTTTTTAATCAATTTTTTATTGATTTAAAATGCAATACAATTAATTTATATTCAAAGTGAAAATAATTTGTAGTTCATTTTTAGTCGAGTCCAAAAAGTGTTTTATTTGCAACGAAAATTGATTTAAAAAAAAAAAAAAAAAAAAAAAAAAAAAAAAAAAAAAAAAAAATTTGAAAATATTTTGTATATTTGAACCGAAAAGTATTATGAATATATTTTGAAGGCCATTGACTGAACAAATGAGAAAAGAGCGGGAAATAATTTTGTCCCCTCCCCCCTTCCCTCCGCCCCTGATAAAAAAATCGGCCCCTTCGGTCCGGCAACCCGAAATACCCGCGTGTCCGATGTGAGCACATTCGGCGTCGCTTAGTGCGTTTCCCGCCAAAACGCCGTGGCCGACTCCCCTACATAGCGTCGCGTACTGCATTCCTCTTGCCACACTACCCACATTTCTCATTGCTTCATCGTCGAACCATTTATAATATTTCGCTCCAAAAGCAACTCTTTTTTGTTTGTTTTAAACTCAGACACTAAAATCCCGACTTTCCCTGATTTTGAGTTAAAATTTAAAAAAAAAATAAAACAAAAATATATCAAAAATTATTCGACATAGAAAATTGCATCATTATTTTAAAAAAATCAAAATATTTTCAAAATCATTGATGCACGTTATTTTCGTTTATAATTCACTCGTTAATAATCGAGAAAACTGAAAAGCAACAATTGTAAGAATATAAAATTTAAAATGTTTTTCATATTTTTACATGAAAATATTAAATACAGAATATTAAATAAATAATATATTAAATATGGAATATTAAATAAATAATATATTAAATATGGAATATTAAATAAATAATATATTAAATATGGAATATTAAATAAATAACATATTAAATATGGAATATTAAATAAAAAACATATTAAATATAAAATGTAGAAAAGTTATATCAAGCTTACCGTGAATATTAGTTTGCCTGGAATAAGGTGTGTTTCGATTATTTTTCCTTGGCGATCGGCTCTCAGCCCTCTCGAATTTTCTCTGAAAATTTTCCTTGTCCTCTGAACAGGGATCGACGCCCCATCGGCTGGTGAATCTTCTTCTCTCCATATCGAGAGCATCCTGAAAGATCTCGACGGTGTCTTTAGGATTGGGTGGTCCAAAGAGGCAACGTGGCACCCTTGATTGCATCCTTGGGGCGAGCACGTTGCCGAAGCGCACCTCACGACAAGGTCCCATCGAAGCAGCGAGCATTCTCGTTACACACTCGTTGTTTATAAATGCTCTCCCTCACTTTGTGTTTTGTTTTTTTAATTCAGCTTTTCTTGAGCTAACTTCACTCTGTTTGCTTAATTTTCGTTATTTAAAAAAAAAAAGGGGAAAGAAAAATAAGACAAAAGAAACTAGAAACAAGAGCGAGTCACGTTGAAACAGGTAACGACTACGTGGATTATCTTTCACTGGACGAAACTCTCCGCTAAGCTTTTTTTGGTTTCTTTCAATTTTTTTTCCGTCAATATTAAACTCAATTTTATATATCTTAGCTCCTCACCTTTCGGCGGACAGAAACGTTCTGACTATCGAGTGAGCAGAGTTTAGTGGGTAGGTAAGGCTTCGTTTTACCGCCCCGATCTTACAACCACGAGGTTCTTCTCCCCACTCCCCTCCCAGTATTGTAATACAAATGCTATTGGTGCGCGTTTAAGATGCGCGTGAAAATGGCGGGATCGGTGGGTTATCTCGCGTGTATATGCGCAGTGGTCTACACTCTGTTAGCTGCTGTTAATACTATAGTGGCGCAGTTGTAGGATCGGACGACGAACAAACCCACCAACGGACTATGCTAAGCGATTTTAAAAGCCCGCAGCAGGTATATACCAGAGTATTAGTGTCTGGCTCTTCGTGGTTCGGCTTTTGTCGTGCGGCAAGAAAAGAAGGGGAAATAACGAAAGACGGAACGATAAAGACGAATATGTGTGTATTACTTGTAAGTCTCCAGAGAGAGAGAGAGAGAGAGAGAGAGAGAGAGAGAGAGAGAGAGGGAGGGAGGGAGAGGTGAAGAAAGCGAGAGAGGGGGGGAATTAGGGGGAAGGTAGAGGAGAAGCGTCCAGAAGAGAAATATAGTATGTACGAACAGAAAAGTTTTTTGGCTATTGAGAAATTACGTGCGCGCGCAACTTTCGTCGTTTCTTCATTTTTTTCTAAGTAGCGAGCTGCATAGAACGAGCACGGATTGGATCTCTTTAGGCTTGCTTTGCGTGGGTATTGAATTGAGATTGGGGATTTTACAAGGAGTATATTTGAGGGCATTTTTGGTCAACGTGATCGTAAGAAATAAATGATGCAGGGGGGAATTATGTTTACGGATAGAGAGGGAAACTTTTGGCGGTTTATTGTACTACAGCTTGTCGAGACTCTTTACTGCTGTGGATTTAGTTACGTTGAAAAGTTCTTTACTGTTCAGATTGGGATTAATATTGCTGATTAGTAGAGGCTGATAATCTTTGGAAAAATTAATAACACTGCTTTGGAAGATTTTTTTTTGTGCAGAATTCGTGTACATCGTCGAGCATATCAGTTTCCGAATCAACGCCAACGCATTTTATTTTTTATTTTATTTATTATTTTATTTTTTATTTTTTATTTTTTATTTTATTTTTTATTTTATTTTTTATTTTATTTTTTATTTTATTTTTTATTTTATTTTTTATTTTATTTTTTATTTTATTTTTTATTTTATTTTTTATTTTATTTTTTATTTTATTTTTTATTTTATTTTTTATTTTATTTTTTATTTTATTTTTTATTTTATTTTTTATTTTATTTTTTATTTTATTTTTTATTTTATTTTTTATTTTATTTTTTATTTTATTTTTTATTTTATTTTTTATTTTTTATTTTATTTTTTATTTTATTTTTTATTTTATTTTTTATTTTATTTTTTATTTTATTTTTTATTTTATTTTTTATTTTATTTTTTATTTTATTTTTTATTTTATTTTTTATTTTATTTTTTATTTTATTTTTTATTTTATTTTTTATTTTATTTTTTGAAATATCTTTGAGAATTAGAGAAATTAAACGACTTTAGAAAAAAAAAATTAAGTGAACATTTTAAAATACGTATATCTGCGTACAAAAAATAATAAATAAATAAATAAATAATTTAATCTCGCCCGAAATTAACAACATCAATTTTTTTGTTCGCAGTTCATAAAAAATGAATGAAAAACGATTATCAGATAAATCCCGGCTTACTGTCGGCAATGCCGACTTCCTGAAGAGCAATAACGTTCGTGAAATGGGTCGTCATATACAAACCGCATCCTGGTTTCACCCCCAGCAGTGAGAAACGAACGCGGCAAAGTGAGCAAAATCCGTGTCCAGTATAGTATTTCCGGTCTGGGGGAGCCCGCGAACGGAAGTGATCTGACAGGAAAGCATCAGGGGACTCTTTGACGTGACCGGTTCCTCGATGACTTTATGTTTACTCTCTCTTACTCTCTCATCACCATTTTTCTATCTTTTCAGAACGGCCAATCGGGACTTGGCAACAAGAAAAAGCGTTGAGATTAATTAAGGAAGCTGCTCAGTGAACGCTAAATGATAAGAATGAGCTGAAATTTCTAGAGGATACATTCGCCCATAAAAAGTCACGTCTCCATGTCAATTATCAAGTTAATTGTCTACGTGCTTGTTGAGTTATTAATTACTTAGGTTTCACTCTTTCGCTGATAAAAAAAAAAGAACAAATGTAACGAATGTATAAAGATGGGAATGCAAAAGACTGAACACGCTATGAATAAATAAATCTATCTAATTACGTAAAAATATATATTTTGTATATATCAAAATGACACAAAATTTGTGTAAAACGTAAATACACTTTCTTTTTTTTTTTGGTAACTTATGTACTTTTTCCATAAAAGTGGAAATTGAAAAAAGGGACTTAAATTAAGACGATGTTTTTGTGGACTTAAAAAATCAGCTTAAAATACATAATTAAAAATTTAGCTTTCACTGTAAAGATAAGAAAGAAAATTGGGATTCCAGTGATCGACGCCATACGTTTAGAAATACCATGAAATGTGAACATTTGTTATTCCCAGACTGAATGGGGAATTTCACGACCAGAAAATTTCCTATCTGATATAAGTGGTCTTTTTATAGAGAGATCGCTCTCTATATACCCCAAAAAAAAGGAAAAATTGCTAAAAAATCCTGGCCACGAGGGGGGGCCTATATAATCACAAATAATATAACGACGGAGCGCGTTACACGCCTACTGATTATTCGGTGCATTCACCGTTCACCTGTCCGTCTCAACACACACACACCCCATTGAGTTATACCCGCATAATAAGCGACTGCTCTTGTCGATAATATACTTTTCTGCCAACGGTCAAATCTACCCCCATGCACCTTTGTACCGTGATACGGTCACGGCTAAAGAGCCCGTATATTCCATGGCCTCCTTATATCTCGATCGACGAGGGTAGTTTCACCTCCCGAGCTACTTTTCTAGGATTACATTATCACTGTTAAGATCAATGGATGCAATATAGCCAAAAAAAATTTGTTTAAAAACCCCATGGAAAGACTATCGCCGATTTATCGTGACTTCAACTTGAAACAATTATTCGACATTCTAGAATTGGGCGTTCAAAGTTACGGAGGATAATTTGAATTGAAATAAATGGAATTACAATGACACCGAGTAAATGTAATTGAATTTCAGTTCTTGTAAGGCTTCGGCGAATGACGACCTTTGGTGGCAATAATTTTTATTCTTTTTACGTTTCGCCCTGATCAGGGCCTCTTCAGAAAATTTTCTTTTTTCTTTTCTGTTATTCTAAGTGATATGTCTTGTAGTACATTTCTGTATCTTATTCTTTGTTGGTCGACAAAGAGTTATTGTTGTTGTTGTTGTTAATTGTTGTATCCCTCATATTATTTCTTAACTTTTTTTAATAATAATTTATACTAAAACAACTTCTTTTTACGGTACTTTTCTTGTGTAATTTGTACTTTTATATAAGATGATGGACCGGGATCTCCGGTCAAGATGTTATGTCTGTTAGATTTATATTGTGTTTATAATTGTACTTGTAATTTTTCTATTTATTTAGAGTGTTTTTAAAAAAACTTTTTCTTTTGACAGGAGAGTCCAGTCCATTCGGAGTGACATCGTGAACAGAAAAAACAATAAAAATTGTTGCCATCAAAGGTCGTCATTCGCCGAAGCCTTACAAGAACTAATTCTCATACACGACCAACGCTCCATCTTTCGTAATTGAATTTCATTAGAATTACTTGGTCGCAATCGAATTTACTCAAGGTAATTTATTTTAATGAAATGATAAAAAGAAGTATCTGAGAATAATTTTTATTTAAATTCACCGAAATATTTAAAATCGAATTTTGCTATTACACTGAATTAATTTTCTTGATGTTGAACTCAAAGTTGGATATTGTGGCTTGAATTGAAACAATTCGCAATTGGAGTTTACAATAGAACCAAAAAATTGGTTACCCTATTTTTTAAAATTTGTATTCTCGAGAATATTGGATTTGCCATTGATTTTTTTTTTGGTGTGTAAATTATTATCATTTGCTTGTAGTACTTCTTTATCGAAGTGAAGGATTTTTTGCTCATAAACGAGATTTCGAGTGGAGCTATTATACACGAGAGCAGGAAGTTCCCTCGTTCCACGTCGAACACACCCATTTCCTGGGTTCTTTGCAAACATGCTCTCCAGGCCAGAACCAAAAATACTGGATTTCCGCAGCTACGGAATGGAGGTGCATCGGCAGACAAAGAGAAAAGAAGAGGCTTCGATTGTGTCCGCGATGGGTAGAGGATCGATCTATCAATAATAGTATACTTTTTGGCAGAGGGAACGAAAATATTGCATTGAGAAATAATATTTTATGAACAGATGTAAGTATTACACGAAAATGTATTGACAATATTTGAAGAAAAATTACAACAAGATTTTTCTTGTTCATTATAAAAAATCTATTTTGTGAAAAAATTTTTATTGAAATATTGACTTTTCCTGCAACACAATATTTTATGCCACTCGTGAAATAAAGTTTTATACGAATTTCTTCGTAGTAAAATTTCAAATCTACTATTATAGTTGTGGCAATACTTATCAGAAGAAGAAAAACCGATTAATTCTCTTATTTTCTTCGTAGACATTCCGAGAGAACAATACGATCGACAGCTGACTGTCGAGGTATCGATGATCTATACCTATACGTGAGTTTCGGCAGTTGGTCGAGCGAAGGGGTAACAGCTAGAAAGCGATATGAGCGCGGGTGGGCATAAGGAGCAAACTGATGGAGCGAAAAGTGGCAAAGGGCAAAAATAGAAACTCTAGCCTTTAGGGCCTGTGGAAAAGATATGAGTGCGGCACACCTGGGGGCTCATCAT
Source organism: Perithous albicinctus (assembly GCA_964016905.1). Taxonomy (NCBI): domain Eukaryota; kingdom Metazoa; phylum Arthropoda; class Insecta; order Hymenoptera; family Ichneumonidae; genus Perithous; species Perithous albicinctus. The sequence continues at coordinate 20,405,494 of OZ024693.1, read as the reverse complement.
CTGCGGTTATACGAAGCCATGCAGTAGAAGTATAGGGAAAAAACGCAGTAACGGAAGCAGCTATTATGCCATTTGGTATTCAATCCCGTTAGCAGTTACAGCTTCTTCATCATTCGTGAAAACGAGGTATTACAAAAAAAAAAAGTATGCTCGATTAAATCTAAAAGCCGAATCTGTGCTTCACTTTTTGGTTTTTAGTTTCAAAGCCTCTCCACACACAAACATCAAACCCCTTTTTTTCTAATCCACTTTTTTGGATATTTCGGAACATTTTAAATATTCGGACATTCAAATCCTCAGAACTTGTTTGTTTTCTACGAGGAAGCAAAATGCCTTGATTGTTCGTAACGATGATCAGATCTTGAATTAAAAAATTCAAGTTATGACCATTTTTGTATGAACAGCAGACACTTTTTTCTCTGTTTTTCTCTCTATCGATTCTTCTTCCTATTCTTCCAGTACCAATCCAGGCATTATTCTACTTTTCGCAAATCACGATGAACGGGAGTTAGCTGGTTGTTCTGTTGCAGTATACAGCAAGAGCAGCAGGACAGACAGAGGGAAATATCTGGCCATTGAAGTAACCCTTTTTGCAAGCGAATACTAGCGGGTAGAACTGATCTTCAGATTATTTTCTACCGAATCACGTCCTTCATCCGCATTGCCAGGATGGCTTTGTCGTACGCTTTTATTATTATTCACGACTCGTGGCACATCCACCCCCGGTCCTTTCATCTGTATCTATGGCAGAGTTGCCACGAGTGAATGCATAGTAAGGGCGTTAAGCAAGTTTTGAAGCACGCTAGCTGTCTCCATATTCAAACAGAGTCTTTCCTCCCTCGTCAATGTCCCTTGTTGTCGCGAAAAATATGACTGATTCTTATTGAACTTGGACGGAAAAATCCGTCCGGCAGCTGTGGAAAAAGGGGTAACGGTTGAATTTCTTTAAATCTCCCTAAATTTCAGCTGCTGATTTTTGCCACTTCTGCATCTGGTATATGCAGATGTCCGAAGGGCACGAGCTTTTGAGATGACAACACTTGTCGGATTAGCTCGAAAAAAAATAGAAAAACAAGCGAAACATTGCGAACAATTTGTATGTAACGTGTAACGTAACAATATTTATTTGGGAGGATCTGGGCTGGGATTTTGATCGAGCAAAATTTCGACGTCGGTTTAATTTCAATGCGGAAAGAATACAAAGAAATGTTAAGATTATAAAAATTTAATTTTGGAAAAAGGTTTTTAATTTTTTTTAAATTTCTTTAGTCCTCTCATTTCGAAGTTAATTGGGGCTTAATATTTTTCTCTTATCTCTTTTTTCTTATATTTGTTTTCCAGTCCAGTAATCGTTAAAAATTCTTCACTTCGAGAAGCTGGAATGAAGAATTTTTCGATCAGCTGGTTCTCTTGTAAATCAATTTTCGTGGGTTTTCAAAATTCTATGCGTGTTTCAGGACAAATCGCTCTATGAATTTCAGTCAATGATGACTTATTCCATTAAGTGTCATTGATTTACCATCTGTTAAGAAAAAGTTGGTGTTTAGAGACTTGGTAACAGTTTTCATTTTTTTTCCAGTAGATGCATGTACATTATTTCTCGTTTTTCACAGATTAAACCACGTCCATGAGGAAAGCTTTCAAAAATCTTTTTTCTCAGCAAGCGTAGCTCACTTCGCGCGACTCGAGTGTTTGTGCTTTAAACGCTTTGACGTACGACGGGATATATAACATACAAAGTGGAGAGCATCCTGTGCTAAACGCTCCCTCGACGCGAGCGGCACGCATAATTTTTTTTACCGGGTAAACTGTTGGCTCAATTACGCACTTCCATGCTCTATCTTCCTCTTCGCTCTCTCTCTCCTGTTGTTCGATTCGGTCAGCCCGTATCTCAGTGACCGAACTCGCAGGGTTGTCTGGCAGTTGTTCTTAAATCATTATTTTTCATTATTAAAATATGAATTATTCTCTTACACGATATGCAATTAAAAGAGAAAATTTATTAACAGTTTCTTGGCCATTATTATTATTTAAAACATCAATAACGTTAATTTTTGTTCCAGATTTTTCTCGCCTTGAAGTGCACAAAATTTAATCAAACTAAACTGTAGATTGGCGAATATTGTCTGCGTTTTATTATTACTTTACATCGTGAAGACGTTTAAAAGGACTCTCCTCTCAAATTTAAAAGGATCATGCAGCCCTACGCCCTGGTGTACCTCCGGTGTACCTGAAGAGAGAGAAAGTGGAAAAAGTACCTGGAAAAAAAGGGATAGAAGATTTTTAAATGCTTTATGGTAGTTTCGTTCGTCCGAGACATTTACCTTTAAATGTGTCCGACGACCTGGACGATGGGATAAAACGACTAAGGGTCTTTTTCTTTTAGGGCCAAAGCCAGAGAGGCCACCAGCTGTTCCGTGGTCCTCCCACTCTCGTCGCGCATCCCTGGAGGATCATCAGAAGGATTCCTCTCTTTCTCGCTCTCTTCCCTTCTGCGTGTATTTCAGCCAAAGTGCCGGCAGTAAAGGCATAGTCTATATACACTATCGTAGCTCGAAATCGAGGCGAAAGACAGAGACCGAGCTCTGTTCTGGCGGTTGTAGTTAAAAGTCCCGGAGAAAAGAGCTTCGAGTGTTAGTAGGATATGGTGTTCCACCTCTAACGCGTTTTCTACCCGCGAGCTAGAGCGAAGCAAACATGGAAGAGAGGCAGCTGGCTTCTGCGTAGAATCTCGAAAATATCCCGTCACGCCTCGAGAGCCTCTGCCACGACCCTCTCTTCATCTTCTTCTTCTTCAGTTCTTCTTCTCTGTCTATTATAGCTACTCTCGATTATAAATAAACCCGTTTCGATGTTGTGTGCGTTGAGTGTGTTCGTGTTCGTGGGGGTGTTCGCTATTGCTTTTCCCCAACTTTCTCTCTCTAGTGTTGTCTGCTTGCTGTTGCATTCTCTTTTTGGTAGACTCATCCTTCGGTATCGATAAAAATCGACAGATGCACTCCGAGTATAATTAAACTATTGCGAAGAAAAAATAGACGATTAAGAGAAAATGTAACGCGAAAAGGCGTAATATTTCCTTGTGAATTCTACGTGATTCCCAATGCTTCGAGTAAATTATTCTCCCTCTATGCTTCAAGTAAATTTGGAAGCAAGTGTTAAATCCCTCTCAGGTTCCTTGGTTCTTCGTTCGTGCGTTTTGCCTCTTCTTGCTACTTCTTTTTATCTTGGCCTCTTTACCTTCGGCTCCGATTGAAAATGCAAAATGATTATATGGCTTGTCCTACAGACGTATGTAGAGGTAGGACCGTGCTGTTTGATGCATGGGAGAGAGAGAGAGGAGCAGAGGAGGGTGCAAAGAGCCAGCAGCAGCAGCAGCAGCAACTCCTGGCCGCGATCGTCCAACGGTTTTTGGTATCGCTCTTCCTCTTCCTCTTCCTCTTCCTCTCGGAGGAATGCATCGCGCCGTTCGCTCTCACTCGGCTCCTTGGAAACACGAGGACGCAGATGGGATTGCGTTTAATGAACGTCTGGGGAGCTCAGCGTGTGCACCTGCCGCTTTCGAGAAACAGCATCGCGTCCCAGGGCCAGGCGTAGCATAGCAGCGAAGTGACCGTTGCAAGACCCTCCGGCTCCCGCCAAGAAAACGGCGGGAAAAGGGATTCTTTTATGTCTTACCTGCGAGATTTTTTTTTTTTTTGCTTTTTTTAAAAATAATTTTTTTAATACTTGATAAAAAGATGTGAATTTTAGTAGAAAATACGTTTTTATTTCCGAGGGTATTTTTATTTACTCCATAAATAATGTTATATTAATTTAAATGTATTTAAAATACATTTTCGATTGAACGCCCTTCAATCGAAATTTTAGGATTTTTTTTTTTTGCACCATCAATTTTTGATTGATTAATTTCGTCGGAAATTGAAAAAGTTAATAAATGGCGGTATTTCGAAATCAATAGACGACTAAATGCCACCAAAAGCATCACATGCTGTGCATTTTTTATAATATATATATATATTAAAAATTGTATATATATATAACATTTTTTGGGTAGCTATAGTCGTTGAATACACTGGCAGCAGGACGTGGAAATATGAGATCCTTGTGGGGGTGTTGGTTCCTCCAAGGGAGATCAGGCCCTGAACGGAAGGGGCCCTGTGGGTTTGTAGACCACGCAGGGCCTTTTCCAGCCACTTTAATTACTCTGGCGTGCATCTGGCGATGTTCGTTTATGCCGGAAATGCCACGATACTTGAGAAGCAGTCGCGGAGTCTGCGAGCGGTCACCTCTCTCTCTCTCTCGACCTTCTTTTTTCCTTAAAAAAAACGGTTGCCCTTTAAAACTTCATTATCAGCACATTTGATTTAGTGTATAATTTTATTAAATATTTTAAAAAAAATGAAAACTGAAGTAGACAAGGAATGCAATTAATCATTGATTTGATCAATTATTTTTCTTTGTCACCTCAATTATTGTAATCACTTTTATGTTCTCATAAACTAAAACTATACATTTTCTACGTAATATATATATATAAAAAAAAATTAAGACCATTAAAGATCGAGAAAAAAATATATATCGCGAGAATGATGTAATATGGCTTTTAATGGTAATTAATATTGAATAACTCCCGTAACAGAAATAAAGTCATTCATTTTGCTGAGAGAAAGCGTGCGCCTTTGAAAAATACAAGAACACGAAGATCTACGAAGACAAACAACGACGAGGCTAAAAGAATCTCTATCTCTTCTAATAAAGCGCTTGGGTGGCATAGTAAAGTGATGCTCGGCTCGCGCATCGCTCTCCACGAGTCTTGGAAGAATAATCGTGTCGCGTGGCAATCTTTCGGAAGCGCGTGTCTATGCTGCTGCTATTACCAAACTCTTATTCTCTGGTGAATCTCCTAAAATCTCTGTATTAATTACTCTAATAACTTTTGTTGCTCTAAAAGAAGATAGAGAATAATAATCATTATCATTATCATTATCATTATCATTATCATTATCATTATCATTATCATTATCATTATCATTATCATTATCATTATCATCATTATCATCATTATCATCATTATCATCATTATCATCATTATCATCATTATCATCATTATCATCATTATCATCATTATCATCATTATCATCATTATCATCATTATCATCATTATCATCATTATCATCATTATCATCATTATCATCATTATCATCATTATCATCATTATCATCATTATCATCATTATCATCATTATCATCATTATCATCATTATCATCATTATCATCATTATCATCATTATCATCATTATCATCATTATCATCATTATCATCATTATCATCATTATCATCATTATCATCATTATCATCATTATCATCATTATCATCATTATCATCATTATCATCATTATCATCATTATCATCATTATCATCATTATCATCATTATCATCATTATCATCATTATCATCATTTTCATCATTATCATCATTTTCATCATTATCATCATTATCATCATTTTCATCATTTTCATCATTTTCATCATTTTCATCATTTTCATCATTATCATCATTACCATCATTATCATCATTATTATTATCATTATTATCATCATTATCATTATTATCATTATTATCATTATTGTAGTATTGGATTTTGGTGTTTTTCGTGTCACTCTTTAGTTAAGTTTAAAATGAATTCCATGGGAAAGTGCACTTGTGTCACGTTAGAAAGGACCTTTGCCCTTTTATTGGGTGTCCCAACGACTTTTTCGATCAACTTGTCCATGAAAATTCATGGGAACTAGCCTTGTTGAATTCTTCTCGTTGTGATCCATGAAAAATAGGACTTAGGCTGAGGAGAATGAAAAGCTTGGAGAAGGGACCTTTAAATTTTTAAAGGGCCTCATGCAGACGGTGTAAAGATCGAGGGAGTCTCGTCGTGGTGGAAGTTGCATAGTTCACTGCGCCTCTGCGGGGCGACTATAACAGCTGACGTGCACCTTGAGGAAAGCCTCAGTCAGACAGGTAAAGAAAATCCTAAGGGACCCGAGGAGTAATTGAAAGTCGTGGCTCCGGTGAAAAGGAAAGAAAAACCTTTTGGATCGTCGTTATGCGCGCCTTCTTCGAACGTATTGTCGTAACGATTTGTATTAATTTTTCTCACGATTTATATTATTTATACAAATAAATAAATGGCCATCTTCTCTCTTAGACTTTTGGGTCTGCAATGAAAGCTTGAAAAAGACATTTCAACGACAGACTTAAAGAATTCCTGTGAAATGCATCGTGGCTTCCTTCAGGTACTTTAAACTCGGGAAAATCTCTCGGTGCGATGAAAATAGGCTTTAAGGTCCACTTCGTTTTGGTAAGTAATTTTGCCGAAAACCTTTTTCAGAATTAACTTTTCTCCTTTGTCCACAGGCAAGCACGTTCGGTTTTATGGTGCCTAGGTACAGTCGTTGGCTGTCGTGCAAATCTGAAATTCAAATTTCTTAAAATTGAAAATCCTCGGGTATGAGGCGGTTGACGTTGACCTGGCTGCCAGACCCTCGAATAATATATCCTTTTTGGGCAACCTACTCCAGGGAATTGGTACCCATTTAGGTATATTTCAATAAATCGTAAAACCTTACGACTGTCAATTGTTGGTTCGTACGACTGTTTTTCTAAATTACTTTTTAACAACCTTCGCTTTAAAAAAAATATATATTTTAATTTATTTTATTCGTAATAATATTTAAAAATTATAGCTTAATTTTATTTTCAATGAAAAATTATTTTAAATTGCAAATATTGAAAACGTACTCTCTTTAATTTTTGCGTTTGTAAGAATCCGTTTAATTTCAAAATGTGGGCCCAAGAAAAGAAAAATTTAATTTTTCATCCTCATGTGCATTTTTATGTTTATTTTTGGCTTTCCATTTTGAAACGAAACAACACCACAAATTTTTCTATAATATATGTTTTTAAATAGAGCTCGTAGAGTCTACATTTATATGTGTGAAAATCATTGCTGCGTTCAGGCAAAATGAAAAATACATCCTCGCGCTACGCTATCTTTTCCAGATAGCCGGAGAGCACGACGCTGAAAAATAATAGAAGAGACCGTTGGTTGCACCTGCACGCGACTGTTTAGCGAGTACAAATTTACACAGTTTTTCGGGCACCTGCCTCCAGGGTTTATGCTCAGAGTATGAGAAAACAACGCTCGCCGGTGAGTTTGCTGTGTGAGGCCGAGGGGCCTTTTTAAAGGGAATGCAACAATTGCATTGCTTATCTTTAAAGAGAATTGATTTCTTGAATATCATTTATCATCTTCTTTTTTTTTATGTAAGAGAGCTGGAAAAATTATTAGTTTAATGAATTATTATTTGAATTACAATTATTCAGAGTAATGTGGAATGTAGAATTCTGACGATTATTTTTAGTGGCTTTCAAATAATTTATATAATTATTTAAATTTGGCTATTTAGTTTTTTTTTATGTGAGAGAGCTGGAAAAATTATTAGTTTAATGAATTATTATTTGAATTACAATTATTCAGAGTAATGTGGAATGTACAATTCTGACGATTATTTGTAGTGGCTTTAAAATAATTTACATAATTATTTAAATTTGGCTATTTAGGTTTTTTTTTTTTAACGTAAGAGAGCTGGAAAAATTACTATTTTAATGAATTATTATTTGAATTACAATTATTCAGAGTAATGTGGATATACAATTCTGACGATTATTTGTAGTGGCTTTAAAATAATTTATATAATTATTTAAATTTGGCTTTTTAGGTTTTTTTATTTTTTTATGTAAGAGAGCTGCAAAAATTACTATTTTAATGAATTATTATTTGAGTTACAATTATTCAGAGTAATGTGGAATGTACAATTCTGACGATTATTTGTAGTGGCTTTAAAATAATTTATATAATTATTTAAATTTGGCTATTTAGGTATTTTTGTTTTTTTTGTGAAAGAGAGCTGGAAAAATTACTATTTTAATAAATTATTATTTGAATTACAATTATTCAGAGTAATGTGGAATGTACAATTCTGATGATTATTTGTAGTGGCTTTCAAATAATTTATATCATTATTTAAATTTGGCTATTTAGGTTTTTTTTTTCTATGTAAGAGAGCTGCAAAAATTATTATTTTAATGAATTATTATTTGCATTACAATTATTCAGAGTAATGTGGAATGTACAATTCTGACGATTATTTGTAGTGTCTTTAAAATAATTTATATAATTATTTAAATTTGGCTATTTAGTTTTATTTTTTTTTTTTGCTGCTTATAAATTTTTGTATACTTGCGTGACAAAAAAAAGACGCGATTATCGTGCGAACTTGCAACAGCAATAAGGCAGAGAAGAGCATCACCAGCAGCGAATCGATAGACCATAAAACCACACGAGCCAACCTCCTGCTGCCTCCGATATTCAGCTTTCACGCTACGATGACTCTGGAGTTGTCGACCATCTTCAAAGTTTGAATTGAAGAAACAAAAAAAAAAGAAAAAAAAATAATAATATTACCGAACAAACATATGCGAGCTCGCGCCGGAAATTGGAAAATTAGCTTCGCTCCTCGACGATTTTGCTCTATTATTATTCATTGCCGTTATATTAGAACACCCCCTGGATAGTAGCTTCAACGAAATTATTTTCGGCTAAGACCATCGAACGGTCAATATTCGAATAAAAATACTGGTGGGTTGGAAAGAAAAAAAAATTAAACAATTATTCAATATCGATAACATTGTATGTTTTTAAATATATATAACTATTTTTTTTTGCTGGAATCTGAACAAATTTATAGTTAAAAGCGTTTTTTTTTAAATAAAAAATGAGCAATCGTATTAACGCTTCAGCTGCTCAATATTTGCTCCGTTTAAGAATTTTTTCTTTTTGCACATCATCATTAATTTGAATTTTCTATTTCTGGCAAAATAAACAGTTGCATTTTATTAGAAACATACATGAATTTTTACTTAATTAAAAATAAAAAAAAAAACGTATTTTGGAATGAAAATTAAAAGACTTTTTGTTTTACATTCAAGAAAAAAATTATACTTTTTTCGTTAACGAGAAATATCTACAATTTTTCAACCTGAAAACTTTGAATTACACTTTTTAATCCGAATCTTACTCCTGCGTTAAACAGTTGTAACGATGAAGCTCGAAAAAAACATTGCTAACAGGCCATGTCATGGATGCGTAGGTTTGGAGTCCAATACCGATGATCCATGACAGTTGACACACGGGGGAGGTCTCGGTGTTAATTACTGTGAGAAAAAGTAGGGCTCGCTCGTTGAGCTCTAACGTACATAGTAGTCCCTCTGCAAATTCTCACAATAAATTTAGCCAGCTCGTAAGACACTATCTTGTTCGATACATGGCAGATAGGAGTAGAGAGAACGAGCTGAGCTATTTCGGTTAGTAGAGATTGCTTAATTTTTTTTTTCTTTTCTATTTATTATTTTAGGAAAAAAAGAAAATTTTTCTAATTTTTGTTGTAATTGAAATGATATTTTTCAAATTTATTTTTATTATCTTGCGAATTTTCAGCATTTTACTCTGAATAGGAATTTTTTTTCATTTTTTTTCATTTTTTTTTAAATTTAAAAAAAAGTAGAAATTATTCTCGGCTCGTTCTCGAACTACAATGGAAATGCTTGTTTTTATTCCTAGATTTTATGGGAAAAAATTGCGAATTTTAAACCTGGTCGAAATTCATTTTTCCTCAAAAGTTATGAAAAAAAATTATTTTATAGGGTAAAACAAATGTTAAAAATCCTGAAAAAAAAATTCGACTTTGAATGCTTCACATACATAAAATAAAACATATTAATTATTATTATACCTCGGATAGTAAATTCCAATGATGTCGTTCTAGCGTAACTATTGTACAATTAGGATCCTCCAGGCCGTTGACCCAACGATTTTTACCATATGTAACCCAAACAAGATTAGAAAGAAAAAACAAAAAGTGGGTAAAACGAAAAAAAAATAGAAGAGGGGTATAATAATTAATTCTGATGTAGCACTATCATGACGGCAGTTTACGAGGGTGCAGAGAGTTTCGCACGACGATCGGACAGATGACGCGATAAACGGCCAAATTTACCGACTAACAGGGTAATTGAGGGTGGTGGGAATATCCGTGACGAGAAGCCCGGCTAACCCGGAATTCCTCGTCAAACTGGCGATTCGAAGGAACTAGTTCCCAGCGCCATGTGCTTCGTACTTCACCCTTAATATTTTTTTTTTTATTCATCCCTAGTAAGGATAGAGTGAATTTTTTGATCGGAAATCGAAAACTCGCTCAGGTTACCATTTCGAGGAAAATGGATTATCGATTTTTTTTTTTCGTTTGTATTAATTATTAATTAAGTAATTTTTATAATTAGTTTTTTTTTACAGCTTCTCAGTAAATACATTCACAAAAATAAATTCACTAGATTCTGTCATCTCTTAATTTCGTATGCTGCTAGAAAACTGAAGAAGAGTTCCAAACTTCGCGTTTAAAATTTTTTTAACTCATCATTTGATCTATAAACGATTTGACATTTATTTTTTGTTCGGTTATCACTGAAGTGAACATTCGACTGATGTCCAAAGAAAATGATTTGCTGGAAAATAAATTGTTTGAAACGGCACGAAAGAGAATTAATTTCTAATTGAATTAATTTTAATTAAAAGACACAATGAGCACATTGGATTATTAATTTCTGTATTATTTGAATTTTTATCATCTTTCAAAATGATTTTTTCGAAAAAAATGTTCATTTTTTTTGGTCAATATTATGTTCAGAATTGATGATACAATAATTTATGGACGCAACTAAACAAATCAAGTGAAATTAAAAGCGATGGCTTTCCGATTATAATAACAATGAGTCATTATTTGAAGCATATGGAATTAATATTTTTTTTAATTAAGTAATTTGCGATAATTAATAGTTAAATGACGAAATGCACTTCTATAGAAATATTGGCCATTTCTGTTTGGAAACTTAATTGGCCTGATTCATTATACACTAATCAACATTAAATTATTTACAACAACAACAAAAAAAAATCACATACGACGCCACTTATTAAGTGGCTGATTGTTATTCTAACTCATTATCCTATCGCTCTTGGAACTATTGGCTCTTGAGGAAGCTTCGGAGCTCTTAGGGAAGGTTCGAGTTGGCGTACGAACTTGATTTCCTTCGGCACAAGTAGATAACTGCTAAGCTGATTATGATTATGCCACCAACAGATCCACCAATCACTGCGCCCATGTTGATGCCCGATGTAGTAACACAATGCTCCTCTGTTAACAAAAAAAAGTATAAAATTATTTTTTTTTTAACAAATGAGTTCTAATTGAAAAATCTTCGAGCACTGCTGATAAAATTATATAAAACTGAACTAACATAAAAAAAAGTTTGCCAAATTTTTAAAGATATTTTTTTTAAACGACATTAAAGCGTAGAATTTATAATTTATAATTTAACGTTATAAACAATGTTCAAAATGTAGATGTACCTTTTTTGGAATACAAGTCCTTGTCCTCGTTAAAGGCTATTAGAGAAACGTTGCTGATTGTGATTATGACGTTGCCAATGTCAACGTCAGTCACAGCATTGCAAATGTAGTGGCCACGATTTACGGTGGACGAGAAAAGTCCTAGGTCAGTAGTTGTACTTCCAGACAGTGTGAGAGCTGCAATAAAAGTCATAAAAATGGATCAGATCACGTTTTGGGAGACATAAATTAACAATATATCATTCATGAATAGTCGACGATGTAAAAATTGATAATTTGTGAAAACGTTGAATGTTAATTGCCGACAAAGGATAAAATAATATATTTACTTACTAGTTGCGTTGGGGAACGTCTTCTGGTCAAGATAAACCTGGTAAACGATTCGATCCAGGGAAGACTTTGAGCCGTCATTAACGAAATTCAGAAAAATCGTATTGTAGTCGTAGCTCCTCAAGTCACGTTTTTCACTTCTCATCGTGTTCCATGTAAGCACAATCTGTGCATTTTTTTCTGAGCACGTGCCATTAGAACTTGCATTATTCGGAACTATCAATGTTCTCTCTCCAGTCTAGAAGAAGAATTATACAATTTTTAAATAAAAATAATAATTGCCAAGGCTGAGGAAACAGAGTTTCCTCTATGAGGAAGTACAATGTAAAAAAGTCAATGTAAAAGTAAAATGGTCTAAAGTCTTGCTTACGGTTTTATCAGTTTTGTTGTAAGATATCTTCATGCTGATGGTCATATTCAATAGCATGCATGGAATTTCAGTTTTTTTGTCATTAACAACGTATTTGAAAGTCGAAATCTCAGCTCCACTCATTGCTAACGAATTTGTCATGATCTCTTCTGATGCGGTAGTCGAATTTGACGTTGTGATGTTTGGAATTGTTGAAGTAGTCGAATTTGGCGTTGTGATGTTTGGAATTGTTGAAGTAGTCGAATCTGACGTTGTGACGTTTGGAATTGTTGAAGTAGTCGAATTTGACGTTGTGACGTTTGGAATTGTTGAAGTAGTCGAATTTGACGTTGTGATGTTTGGAATTGTTGAAGTAGTCGAATTTGGCGTTGTGTTGTTTGGAATTGTTGAAGTAGTCGAATTTGGCGTTGTGACGTTTGGAATTGTTGAAGTAGTCGAATTTGACGTTGTGATGTTTGGAATTGTTGAAGTAGTCGAATTTGGCGTTGTGACGTTTGGAATTGTTGAAGTAGTCGAATTTGATGTTGTGATGTTTGGAATTGTTGAAGTAGTCGAATTTGGCGTTGTGACGTTTGGAATTGTTGAAGTAGTCGAATTTGACGTTGTGACGTTTGGAATTGTTGAAGTAGTCAAATGTGACGTTGTGACGTTCGGAATTGTTGAAGTAGTCGAATTTGGCATTGTGACGTTTGGAATTGTCGAAGTAGTCGAATTTGACGTTGTGATGTTTGGAATTGTTGAAGTAGTCGAATTTGACGTTGTGATGTTTGGAATTGTTGAAGTAGTCGAATTTGACGTTGTGACGTTCGGAATTGTTGAAGTAGTCGAATTTGGCGTTGTGATGTTTGGAATTGTTGAAGTAGTCGAATTTGACGTTGTGATGTTTGGAATTGTTGAAGTATTCGAATTTGGCGTTGTGACGTTTGGAATTGTTGAAGTAGTCGAATTTGACGTTGTGACGTTTGGAATTATTGAAGTAGTCGAATTTGGCGTTGTATTGTTTGGAATTGTTGAAGTATTCGAACTTGACGATGTTGTGACGTTTAGAATTGTTGAAGTCAATTCCGGGGTTGTTGTAATTTCGGACGAGTTGTTGATAGGCGTTGATGTGGACAAAGTTGTAGTATTTGTAGAAGGTATTTCCGATTCGTCTGTTGGATTTGGGGAAGATGATGAAGAAATCGCAACGTGGGTAGAGTTGTAAATTGATGGTAATGTTGTTTCAGGCATTGGAGACTCGGTAATGTTTTCAATACCTCCAATAGCTGCAGTGATCACGAAAGAAGGTGACTGAGTCGTATTGGTCACGATTATCTCAGTCACATTTGTCGGATTTGTTGTATTTCTCGGTGTCTTATTTGTAGAATTTGTCAGAATCTCATTCGTTACACTTGTCGGCGTCGTATTCGTGAATACTGCGGTACTCGAAGTTCTCTCCAAATTCGTTGTTGGCTCTGTGGTAGATTGTGTGGTATTTGCACCATTTACTGTTGAATACATCATATCTGTAGTCGAATTTAGTGGCACCATTTTCGTTGATGCCATAGGTAGACTTGTGTTCACAGGTTGATTTGTCAATGGAAATTTCGTCGTTGAATTGATTCTCATCAGTACATTTGAGGGAATTGTTGTTATTGTAGTCATTGATGGCGTATTAAAAGCTTTGGGTGTTCTAGGGGCTGTCAATATTCCATCTGTATTTTTGACAACGATAGTTGGTTTAGTCGTCGATGCAACCTTTTCTGTTGTATCGTCGACAACGGCCGGTGCAATTGTCGCTTCGGCTGTTTTTTCGGTAGAATCCCAAAGATGGGTTGCATTCGTTGCCTCAAACTCAATGTTGGTCGTCATTTCAGACGTCGCAGAAACTTTCGTAGATGGGTTGAGTTTCGTTGTCAATGGAAGTGGGTAATTTGTCGAGAGTGTCGTCACGTTTGACTCGGCAATCATTTCCGACGTTGGATTCCTTGGCTGGAATGTTGATGAAGGAGAGTCCGTTGCTTTTGTACTTTCGTATTCGTCCGAAGAACTTGAACTTGAAGAGATTTTCGAGATTGCAGAGTTGTTGGTAGTTGCTGGCAGATTTACGGTGCTATTAAAATAATCATCAATATTTGACTCCAGTCGTGTCATCACAATTGTAGGTATTGCGGTGGACGAGTTTGCTTCTAATTCAATTATAGATAACGTAGTGGAACTCTCTGTGGTATTTCCAATATTCAAAGTTGAATTATTCGACAAACTAGTAGAATCAGTCTTAGTGTTTGTGCCACCAATTGAATTCGGTGTTTCCATTGTGGTGTCCTTCTGGATTGAATCAATGGTGAATTCGGCAGTTGATGACACAGACGAAGACTCGTCCGTCGTAGACGTTGGCCAAGTCATCATAACTCCAGTTGTGTCATTCACCGCTGAATTCGTCATCGATGTTGAGTTCTCTGACGTTGCATTTTTACTATTCTTTCTCTTCTTTGGAACGAACGATCTTACCCAATTCCAAATCTTAGAACTCGTTGAACTGGTGTGGGTCGTTGTTTTCGGCCTACTGGTGGTCGTTGGTGTATACTCATCTGATGAATTTGATGGAGAAAACGTGGAAACAATTGTCGGCGAGCTGCCAGTCGCGTTTGTTGCATTTTCGTAGGGATTAGAAGAAGCATTTTTCGATACAGCAGACATCGTCGTTAGAGCATTCACAGTAGTCCTGAAATTTACACTGGATTCTGTCGAAAGAGGTGATGAAGCGGTGACATTCAAGAATTCGGTGGTTTTTGAATGACTGCCCGAGCTTGAAGGTGATTCGCTTGAAGTAGAATTTAAAGCAGTTGTAGCATTAACTCCTGCAGTTGAAGTCGAGGCAATATTTAATGCTGTACTTTCTACGTTCGTGGATTCGGCTGTTGCACTATTCTTCATTGCATCAGTTGTCGTTATCCAGGGTGTCGTTGATTCAGTCATGTTCGATACAACGAAATTAACGTCAACTATGGCAGTCGAAGCAAATGGCTTCGATGGTATACGGGGTAGATTTTCGACTGCTTCCACAGTTATCGATGGCTTAGCTATCGTAGTCACTGGTGACTTTTGCGTAGTTGAGCTGACGATACTCGTCTCGCTAGTTGTTTTATTCCTGGAGACGTTGCTTTGTGAGGAATTCCACGTCGGAGTCATAGTAACGTTCAAATATGTGGCATTGGTCAAAGGTGATACCGTCGATGAATTTCCAGAGAGGGAAGCCAAATTTGAAGCAGTACTGTTGGGGAGCAAAGTAGCGTTGGTTCGTAAATCCATGTTGTTAAAATTGAGACTTTCTGTCGTAGACAAGTCGGAAGGCGAAGGAGAAGTTGAATTTGAGATCAAGGCGTTCAACATTGTAACCCTGGATAAAATTGGTTTCGGTAGCGTCGTTGAGAAACTTGACGAGGAAGTTGATGATGAGGAAGACGAGGACGACGGTGAAGCCAAATCGATACTATCAGCCAGTGAAGATGACCCAATTGGCAAATCTGTACTACTCGAATTCTGAACAGTTTCAATTGGGTTCGTTGAATTTAAGGGTGACACAGTGATGTTAGCCTGCTTGACGAACAAATCTGTTGGATTCTTTAAGCTTGTTGATGTATCTGGTAACATTGTTGTAGATGCATTTAACAGCTTTACGACTTCAGCTTCTTTCGTGGATTCTGTTGTGCGATCTAATGTCGTTTCTGCAGTTTCCAAGATAGACGGTTTCGTTGATTTTTTAATATCCCAACTAACTTCCGTTATATTCTCCAAACTCGGCAATGAAGTGGCTATCACATCGCTTCCCGGATTATTTGTTGTTTCAGTTGCAGCGTCCGTCGATGATATATCGGCGGTATTTGATGATGATATTTCGGCCGATTTTGATCCAACAGTTGTATTCGACGACACCAAAGTCTCCCATGATTTTTCGGATCTATTCGTTGATTCTGTAGTTGTCGATCCACCATCTGCTGTAAAACAGAAATTCTTCATTTTTATTTGTGTGTAAATTAATAAATTTAATAAATAATAATTTTTAAAAAAACTATTGGCATGATTGGAAGAATAAAAAATTATCTGCATTTCACATTACATTTTTTGTTATCTTTGGGAAATATATGTCTCGTTAATTTATAAATTAATATCTTGGAGAAAAAATCCGGCTTATACTAATTATTGTCCAATTATTACGAGAGACAGCATATTTTATTTAGTTGAAGATAAATAAAATTCTAGGCAGTAAAAGCATCAAGGATCTTTTGATAAAAAAAATGGCCTATCATCTAAAATTTTTGAAATTCTTTTTTTTAAAACTAAATTCGCTTATGTGGGTAAATATTCTTAAATGAAGAATTTTCAAAGCTTCAATTATATTTCTCACTAAAATAGCACAAAATTTAAAATCTTTTATTTAAAAGAAAAAATCGTTCAATGTAACTTTTCACTCTATTTCCAACTACCTGAAATCCCAATTGTAACAGAAAAACAATGATTATCTTATCTACATAATTTCCTACGATGCGTTATTGAGCTCTTTATAATTGCTTCCCCAGGTTTTCCTATTTAGATAAATATTTAGATAAATATTGAAATCTAACTCTACCTGTGGCGACGATCAGAACTGCCAAGATCGAAATTAAACCTCGAGCATTCCTCATTTTTAACACTGGTTAGAGTCACAAACTCAAAATTTTATAAACACTTCATAACACTGTTGGAAAAATTAAAAAAAAAAAAAATACAAAATAAATGAATCTCAGAATGGTGGTGTAAAAATAAATTGAAGAAAGGATGAAAAATAAATGTTGCAGAGTGTACAACAAAAAGTAAAAAGGGAAGAACGAACTCGGGGTGAAAAATGACAAAGAGCCGTTCTTCACGTTTTCGTGGTTGCGGAAAAACTGAAGATTTTTCAGCGACACCGAAGCTGGTTATTCAAGACAGTGACATGATAGCCATAATATCAGGTGAACCCCCCACCAACCTCGTCGTCACTAACAATTGGCAGGAGCGTTCGGTTAGTCAAAATTTCAAGCTTCATCCTCGATTCGAATTCGAGATAGGATATCTTTTGGCCCAATCACTATACCATTAAACGTCAAACGCATATACCTAATTTAGCCACTCGCACTTCTTCTACCTCGTCGCATTATTCAACTTTATCCACAGCTTAAAATTCAGCTTAATGATGTATAATCGGCAATTTACTAAAACCCAATGCATTAAGACATTTCGTTAATCACCTACTAATGCACATCCCCATGTAAAATACGTCAAACGCTCCGGTCGTGACAGCCTTTCATAGTTATGCAGCAGTTGCATAATTCTCATTAGTTTTCAACTCACTTGCATCTGTAAAAAAAAAAAAGAAAAAGAAAATTTGAGATATTAATTTTTGGGGTACTTAAAATACGGTGAATAATCCATTTGCATTCAGCAAAATAATGGATTTAAAAAAAGCACACACACACATATTAATCGCCTATAATTACAGTTAAAAAAAAAAATTTATAGTTAAGAAAAATTTTGTCACACTTTTTTGTTGTCATTTGTATTAGGAAAAAAAAATAGTAAATACCCATATTACTTTTTGTTACAATTGCAGTAAAGTCATTAGAGCTTGTGAGCACTTTGATACCAGTTCTTAGCTGCAAAAAAAAAAGAGAAAAAAAATGTTTAAGTCTACCTGTTTCTCTACTATCAAATGTAATATATGTACATTGTACATGCTCTGCAGTGTCATTTAGAATTCAATCAGATATTTAATTGCGTGTAACATATTATCAGTTGGAGTAGCAAACACTGGTGTACTGATTATAGCCTTGCTGATCAACCAAATGAGACGTTATCCATGCAACTACTTAAAAAGCACTACAGTGTTTTGGCTTTGCGACAGTACATAGAAAATTTGTCAGTGGCACAGATTGCTCAATTCAATTTTTTACACACAAGCACAGGAGTCTATTGATCTTTACTCAGTATTTGTAAAATTATTTGTACACTTAGTAACGTTGCTTTATTTTTTTTTAAATTTGTTATTAAATTAAAAACAATAAATATGTTATGGAACAAATAAACAGGGTGGCTTGTTATTTATCTATTTAATAAATATCTATATATAATAAAATAACGAACATTTTTTAATGAATAAAATTTAAAAAAATTAATATCAAAAAATAGTCAGAGGGCTGCAATTGTAATTATAGGATATAACGTCAACTGCGGACGGTTGGTTTGAAAAATTAAAAAAAGAAAAAAAAAATTATACCGTAACCGGAACAACCCCTTCGATTTTTGTTGCCACAGAGGGCGGTGCACTTGGCGGTTTTCTGAGCTGTAATTCGAGAACCAGGGTGGTCGGAGGAAGGAGGTCGCCCTTTTTTTTTTTTATGCTGTGACTCTCGTGTGTGCTCATTGTACGCATAATTCTATCGTTCGATCCACGCCCTTTTTTTCTTTCTCTAAAGCTGCCTAAATAGGAAGTGCGGTTACGGGTACAGGATATATATATATATGACCGGACTCACCCCCGTCACGCATAATATCGTCCCGCAGGACGTTCTAAAATCGCTCGCGACTCGCGTTTCCTTCGAGCACCGATTTGGAAATCGGCTGGTTAATGTCATTAAATATATATATATATATATATATTATAACCGCAGCTGTCCACTCAGCGTCGGTTATTACTTCGGTGGACTGTCCACAATTTGTCATAATGACAATTAATTTCATGGATTTTAATCGATTTAATTCGAATACACCGGATTTCGACACTTTTTTTATTTTTGTTTCATTATTATTACAAAAAAAAAAATTTTTTTCAACCCAATTCAAGCAACCTAATCCATTTTTTGGTTTTGAACCCAATCTATCGGTTGGAATTTATTTTAATTTACTCAAAATGTTCTTTTCTTGTAAAAATGTAAAAAAAAAAAAATTGCCTAAAATGAAAATTTGTAGCAAAGAATTTAAACAGTGTGGGAGATTCTCACGTCCACGAACAGTTGGTTTGAAATTATAAGAAAAAAAAAAAAAGCACATAAGTTGCGATATCATTGCAGACGTCGAGACAGCCTGTTGATTATCGTCTGGCTCGATATCGAATCCTTGAATCCTAAAGAATAAAAAGGTCGTGTTGCCTTCCTGGAAGGTGAGCTGTCAATATAAACAGCAAACTTCTCGTTCTCGTTGGACGAGACTAACGTCGTTGAACCGTTGATTAACGGTTTGTGACTCACGTGCATCGATTATGACAGATGAATTAATGGCCTGAGTACGTGAATCATATTTTTGTTTCTTTTTCTTTTATGAAGATGCTAAAATTTTCATCATCGCACTTCCTCGTAGAGGTACCTTTTGTAAAAATTCTAAAATAATGATGAAGCAATGTGCAAAGTTCTGCATTGCAGCCTTTTCTTTTCTTCAATTATGGAAAAATGTCTCTCTGCTTATAAAATGACTACCAGCATAAAGAGCCACAAAAGGAACGCATGGTAAATGCATTGTCGTAAATTCGTGTCGTGCATCTCGACAAATCGCTCTATTGAGCTAAACAAATTATTCGCATTCACTTCTACCATTGAAAATAGAGTCAATATGTTGAATAAAGATGTCTCTCTCTGTGGCAAGTGAATTTTACAGTTGCCACGTGCCCAAAAGAGACGGCCAAAAGATTCGTGCTGCGAGAGGCTACTCACAAAGAAGCAGAGAGAAATTTCAACAGCTGCTTCAATCAGCACGCTTCCCAAAATGGTTTTAACGTGCGCGCCCTCATATACCTCAAAACCCAACCAACGCTGCATTAGCTTTGTCGTTAAGAACGTAATTTTCGATGTTTGCAGCTTTTACAGACCTCCATGGGCAGCGCCTATCGAGATCCTACGCAATTTGGGGCCTGAGCGTGTTGCGAAGAAACGATCGCAAGCAAAACGCAGCGCGCCAGCAGCAGCAGATCTCTTCCAGGTGATGCGGCCCATCGGGCTGCGGGGGTGCTCGTTAGTGAAGCAAAACCGGTAACCCCGACTGTGCTCTTTAGGTTTCCTACAAAGACATCCGGATAATTTGAGCGTTTGGAACGTGCCATCGTGAGGAATTGGCTAAAATAAATATACAATTCGTTTACGAACCTTCGAATTTGTTGCGCTATGGATAGCAGACGTTTTTTTCTTTTTTTTTTAATTTCCCATCACATACACAGAGCATGTAAAGGAGAAGGTATTCCAATCCAACAAAAAAATGACGAATTCCAGATTTTTATGGAAATGGACATGTCGAGGGTCTTAGATTCCAAATATAAGCATTCATTCATTTCTGTCTGTCTGTGGCTGTCCGAAAACACAATAACTTTTGCAAAAACTTGCGGAACTCAGTGAAATTTTATGTGTGTCTTCTATGCATAAAATGTAGTTTTCGTATTGAAATCCAATCCAAAATCTCCACTCCTTCTGACAGTTTACCTGAAACAGAAAAAAAAAACAACTGATTTTGACGTTCCAGGTAAAGTACCAAAAGACTGGTACTTTAACTGACCAAAATTTGGGGTTTTGTTTCTATAGTGATGCTTCAATTTGGATTTTTTGCTTGTGCCAATACATTTTTGGATTTCTTTTTCTGTTTTTTTTTTTAAGAAGACAATAATTTATTGGAAATCTTCACCTTGTTAAATTTCCTAAGATTCCTCCACTTCATTTTTTTGTTTTAGAAAATTATTTTTTTTTTAATATCACGGTTTTGAAAGAGTTGTCAAATCGATTGAAGCTTTTTCATTTCTATTGATTTTGCGTTAATCTGTTCGCAGGAATCTGTCGGTTCACCGAATGCGTTTTGCGACAGTATTGAGTGAATGAAGAGAGAAGGGTCGATAAGAATCTTGGTGCGATCACGGAGATCGGCCCGTTGAGCGATTTCAATCGATCCACGCGGATCTAAAGAGCAGGCGAAATTTCTATCGAACGCTTTCGCTCGATCAAACATCTGTCTCTGCTGCGTGCCCCCGAGGCTGCTTCATAATACTTCCTGTTGCACGCGCGCTATTGATCAACCCTTCTTTTTTGCTGCCCGCTTCTTCCCGTCGTGTCTTATATTGCCTTCACGGACGAGCGGTTACCCACAATACCGAATAAATGCGACAACGCCGAGTATCCGCAGGAAGAAATTACAACAACTCCGTACGTTATATTTTGCAGTCTTCGTTGCGGGGTTCCAGAAAATAATCATCGGTTTCATCGTCGTAATCATCGTCATTTTAGCTTCCTCAACTGCTGAGCTTTATTTTCTTCGATGCATCGACGTCCTCGGTCAAGATCAAATAATTGTTCTCTGAAAATGTTTTAATATCATTAACATTAAAAAATAAAAGCTGTTCAAAAAAATAAAACAAAATAAGCAAAATAAATTTTAAAAAACTAAAAAAAAAAGAACAGAGGGGAAGAAAATTTTTTCTTTTAGAAAGGAAAAGCTATCTTAATCACACTAATTATACAAAAAGTATGAATATGATTTTAGAATTTTTTTTTCACTTCTACTATTTTAAATAATAAAATATATAAAATAAAATTGCAAAAAAAAAGAAGAATGAACCCAGAAACTATGGCTAGACAACTTGATGTACCGAATGCACAGAGAAAGAGATAGATGTGCAGCAGCAGCAGGCAGCAGTACCGTTTCTCGTGTCGAATTTCCCGAGTGTCATCTGTGTCGCGTACATACCTTGCGCTCCTCCTCGCGCGACAGATTGAAGGATAAATTCGATACGAGTATATCGAGTTTCCGGTCCCATCCAATAGAGTGGTAGGTGGGTGGATATATCTATATGTTCGCGTGAATTCGATGCTGCAGAGCAGCAGCAGCAGAATTAACAACAACAGTATTGACAGTCAAGATGTTGTAATTAAATTTATATTTATCTCAAACATGTTACGTCAGTTATCGACCTCAAAATATCTACATTTTTCTTTTTTTTTCTTTCTTTTTTTTTTTCATCGATTGATTAAATTAAACTAAAAGTTATATCTCAACTATCTCAGATTTAAAAAAATGTTCAATACTAATTGTGTAAAAAAATTCGTAAACTACTTTTTTTTTTTATGGAACAATAAAAATTGAAAGCCAAAAATAGTAATAATATTTTTTAAGTAGACATTTATTTTTTCCTAAAAAAAAAAATAAAAACCCAGTTAATTTCTATTCGTAGTGTAACGAATTTTTTCACTGTCCTGGCCGAATTGGTCGCCATCAAGGAAGCCAATTTATTGCTTCGAACTATTTCATTAATACACTAGCAAGGGGTTCTTCATGTGGCGAAGCACACAGAGCGTGTAGCGAGGAAAAACGTTGCCCGTCGATTTCCCATAGCAGAGCGTGCGAACCGGAAGTTATCCAATCATCGAACACACCGATATTTCAGGTGTTAAGACTATAAAGTACAGTTGAGTGTGTGCGGGGGGTGAATTTCTTATAGGCGAACCCTCTGCTCCCGTTACTATGTATAAAACCCTCCCCTATCCTAGTCAAGGGCTTTATTCAAATTTTACATAGAAATCTCGATAGCCAACGAAAGGTGCATGCATACAAATGCTGACCGGAAGTGAAAATATTTTAACCACCAACGCAGCAACTTTTTTATACCCAAGCCAAAATATAATAATAATAATAATAATAATAATAATAATAATAATAATGATGGAGTACCGACGACTTGATACATTATTTGTATGTGCTTCTCGGTACACTTGTATGTGATGGAAAAAATTGCTCGACTCTCTTTTCGTGTCAATAATATATAATATGTACCTTTTGTGCCTGCAAGGCCGTGACGTTTCCAAGCAATTTTCATAAATTTCTTTAGGCTCTCGGAAATAATGCACGCATGCCAATGGTGCTATTCAAACTCGTCCACGTTATTCTGAAAAAAATAAAAATTTTATCGTTTAACGTTGTTGTTTAATACACTTTATTTTTTTTTAATCATCATATTGCACTAACATTGTGAATTTATTATTACTCTGAAGTAATTATGCAATTAAAAAATTGATATTTTGTTGTTATTGCAATTGTAAACTATGAATGAAATTGATGTACCTGATAATTTTTTTTATGTTTTTTTAGAAAATAAAAAAAAATGTTTTGATAGTGAATGACAAAAATTTAATCACCTAACACTTTTCACTTGTCTTTTAAAAAAATGTTCTAAACAGAAAATGAGAATTTTTAATTTAAAAAAAAATATATATTTATAATATATATAAAATATATTAAAATGGTGATTTAATTGCCAATATTCACAGCTTTAATCCACACAAATTATTTTCTACTTATGCTGTAAGAAAAGCTGAGTGCGTAACACAGGCGCGTGTGCACACGGATGAGATGGATAAAAGAGGATAGAGATGGAGATAAAGAACGGGTAAAATGGATCGACGATGAGGTGCCGCTCTGGACTGTTCTTATGAATAGAGTCAAGTGGCGTGTAATCACAATGATGATACAGCTATATGAGGGGACCCCTCGCGTACTAAAAAATTCGCACTAGCGCTACTTCCGGCTATTCTAACCACATACCATTCATAATTCATTCTTTTTTTTTTATTATATATTAAATTTACTGTACATCGCAGCGTCAGTTCAAATTTGTTCAATTTATTTGGATGAAAGTTTCCTTGAAATTCAATTTCCATATGCAAGTCTACATTTTTACAACAAATATTCTTAATTTTGTTTAATCCAACAAATAATTTTATTCTTCGTCAAAAAAAAAAAGAATCTTGCTTCTTATTTACACGCTTTATTTTTCACAGTTAAAAGAATCTCGTGTAAAAACCTGGGACCATATTTTGTAGTAAATGCATATTTTTTATTTGTCAAATGACACGACAAAATTATCCAGTTTGTCGAATTTCCATTTTTTTTTTTTTTACAAAACAATTTTTAAAAAATGATGAAATTAACTTATAACTTTCTAGCATTATTTTTGCAAGTCTAAAAAATGGAAATGTTTGTGGATAAAAACATTTTGATTAAAAAAAAAGTTACTTTCCAAAAAACAGCGGACTTGCTCCGAAAATTGTGCGTGAATTCGCTGGATATATATATATTATTTTTTTTTTTTACAATTACTTATTTTTCACGCTCTCCCTACTTGGATTACGCCCTACAGGATAACGCATGTTCGCAGCGAGTATTTACACTATCTCGAAAGAATCAGGAAGATATAGACACGTGATGCTTTGACCGCGATTAAAAATCTCACTACCGTGCAATTACACGCTCACGCGATTCTACACTCGAGCGCTCCGCGCTATACGAATATTTTTATAAAATCTTCGACTAATCGACCAGCTAAGATCTTTCTTGCGTTATTTATCACTCGACAGGAGAGACAAATCTATTTCGAAAAGAAGAATTTCTGGCCAGAGCACATTTAATCCAATGAAAAATGATAATTCACAAAATCTAGCGATATTGAATAAATTTAAATAAAATTGAATTAAAATATTCTTAAATTCATACGAAGGATTATAATAACTTTTCTTCTAAATTATAAGTCGATATTACATTTTTTTCAATATATTTCGCTCTTTTTTAGCGCTAAGAAGACCTAAATAAATATATTTAAAAAATGTAATCCGGGCTTCATATTAATTTTTAACAAAAAAAAAAAGAAAATGTATTGAAAATTGTTGAGACATAAAAATAAAAATTACAAAAGGGCAAAAAATGTCTGATGGAAACACCTGAGAAAAAAAAATTGAGATCTGTTATTTCTAATTTAATTGTTTCAGCATTAAATTTGTCTCGCAATTATTCGTGTGATAAAACTTGCAAGTTCCTCTCTTGTGTATCTGTCTTGATATATACAAAGGGGAAGAGGAAGAAAAAAAAAAGCAGAAAGAACTGACGCTGATACTCGATAGCAATTTGCATTAACAAGCACTGACAATGAGTAGACGTTGTCTACACGCATAAGTATACATATATTTATCACATGTACTACTATTATTCGCGGATCGGCAAGCACACCTCTCGCTTCGACGCGTTTCTAATATTTTTCCGGTGCGTTTGTGCGAAACATAAAATAAGTACTAAGAGCAAATGGGGGGATTCCCTCTGAATTTTTAATGCTCTGAGGCCTTTCAACAATTTTGACCATTTTTTTTTATCAAGACGTATTTTGAAAGAAACAGCCACTTGCAAAAAACAGCCACTTTTAATCATTTTTATATATTTACAGAAAAATTCTGTTTCAAATTACAAAATTTTTGAGAGCTGTTACATAATGGCAAGATTTTTTTATGAGAAGTTCTACGTAATTTTTACGAAAATTCGTCTGACGAAAATATTCAACGTAGGGCCAAAGAAAAAAATACGTGTCTTTTTCAAAAAAACTTTCTGATAAAAAAAATTGTCAAAATTATTGATGTAACACAGAGAGAGAGAGAGAGAAACGTTCTGGTCCTTAATTCAAATTTTGCCATTTCTAGAGGTGCGATATTGTACTTTTGGTGATTAAAGAAAAGAGTCGTCCATGCAGAGCCTTCACCTGCAGCCTCTCCATTTGCAAAGACAATTTGAGCGTTATATGAGTTCAAGTGCACCGGATATATAAATGCAGTAAAGACCGCAGGGTTAAGAGTAACGTACTTTGTCCCTCGAGCTCGTCTTGTTCAGTTTTTACCGGTTAAATTTATGTCCCGTAAAAGTAACAACCGCCACACCTTCGCTTTTAACTACCTGGGCAATAATTTCCTGAAGAAATACTTTTTATTTAAAAAAAAAAATAAAAACATGTTATTGTATCTAATGTAAGATGTAGAATTAATGTTATCGTCACTTATGGAAATTATTCTTTAAATATTAAAAAAAAAAAAAAAACAGGAGCTTTTACAGAAATTACAAAATTTTGTATTAAGCAAAAAAGGCCTTAAATTATTTAATTTTTAATTTTTTTTACAGAAATGATTAAACGTCGTATTAGATTTAAATTGCTTAATTCAATCTTTTTTTCTACGAGTTTATCAGAGTTTTTTCTGAATTAAACTCAATCCCCGAAATTCGGATCATTTTTACATTTCATTAAAAAAAAAAGAAGAAGAGAATGGTGACCGATATTTTGATCAAAATAATTTCTCAATTGTTTCCAGAAGAATTAATGAGATAGTGCAGCATTGATTGTCAAAAAAATGCATTCTTGCCACCTATTTTTTTTACACGAACATTTTTTCAATACTTCAATAATTTTTTTGTAATCCAAAAGAGAAAAGAAAAAGGCGGACAGGTGTTGAAAGACGAAGACTGTCAAGTGAAGACGACAAAGTGCTCTGTGGTAAAAAGTCGGGTCTGGAAGTCTGGGGCCATCATCGAATTTCGTGAAAATTCGATCAACCGAGAAGTAAGCAACGACGATAATATTCATTGTGTCTGTGTGTGTGTGTGTACCAAGCTCTGCGTGACAGACTGTTGGAGGCTCTCTGTTACGCGAGTAAACGAAGAGATCGCGCGATGGCTATAAAGAGCCAAAGAAGAGCCATATGGCTCGCGTGCCCCCAGCATGGAACTAATGGGTCACTATTACCGGCATTCCCGACCTGCGAAGACCCTCGCATAACATATGAGGTATATGCTCTGCAGTCTCCTCGAAGAAGATGTTTGCTATTTCACTTTCGTAGAGCTTCTCGTTTTGTACGCATGCTGAGGTGAATCCCGGAAAAAATACCCCCGGAAAAAAAGGGGATAAAAAATAAAGAAAAATCCCTAAAAGAACCTAAAGAACCCTAAAAGAACCCTAAAAGAACCCTAAAAGAACCCTAAAAGAACCCTAAAAGAACCCTAAAAGAACCCTAAAAGAACCTAAAGAACCCTAAAAAAATCCCAAAAGAACCCTAAAAGAACCCTAAAAGAATCCTAAAAGAACCCTAAAAGAACCCTAAAGAAACAATCCTAAAAGAACCCTAAAAGAACCCTAAAAAACCCTCGGGGATTTTTTGTCCCGGGAGTTTTTTTTCCGCCTACCGATGATTTTTGTCTGTTTCCGGGGGTATTTTTTCCGGGGGGTATTTTTTTCGGGGTATTTTTTCCGCCTGCCGCTGAGGCGAATAGTTCACTCTCTGTACCTCGAATAAGTAATACTCTCTCGTCTTTATGAGAGTACCATGATACGTTGGGATTGTTGATACTCGTGGAGTAATTTTCGATGGCACTTATATTGTCCGGCCCGTCAGCATCCAACAAATGGACCATCACCGTTGGCTTGGCTGTAAAGAATACAAAAGAAATAAATAAAACAAGAGGAATTTATAACTGTATATCCGTGAACTGCTCTTCCTCGTATTTTTCTTATTCAAACTGTGAAAGCACTTGTTCGCCATTACAGAATTGCGCTTACCGTGCACGCGATATATCGAGAAGAAACCCTTTGGCGTTCAACCGCAAAAACCGGACGTCTGTGTACAGTAGTGGTCTTGTGATGAAAAGCAAAACGGAAATTCAGGATGCCAGAAAAGCAAGCTGATCTTTGGAGGATTCGATCTATCTACCTTGCTTCCGGTTTCTCTGAAATTATTTTCAATTTCACTGGTTGAATATTGTAAATAAGCATGAATTATTCATCAATTTATTCATTGATTACGTGAGTTATTAAAGCTGTGGAATAATTGTTAGTTAAACATTTTTATAAGGAATTTGAGTATTCTGGGCGAGAGAAATTCGAAAGAAAAAAATGAAATGATTTTTTAGAGGTTTTTTTTTTTTTTTTTTGGATGCTTAAGATTTGTAATAAAATTTTCTTATACTCATATTTTCTTTATTTTTCAGAAATGGAAGTTTATTTATTAATTTTCGCTTCCTCATAGAGGAAGCTTTGTGAAAAATGAAATTTAATGAGTTTTAATGATTTTTTTAAATATCGTTACCTCTATACTTTTGCTAGTTGCTTGTGCAACAACACAAATCAAAAGTTAAAAATTTATTATCTATAAAAAAAAACAAATTACGTTACACATGACAACGAAAATTCCGTGATTAATATCGTTGCAACATATTTCCATTAAGTACAAAGTTTTCACTTGCTTTCTTAACTTTTCCGGAAGTTAGAGCGATCACGCTATTTTTTCGAAAAATTAAAAATTCTATAAAATCTGTATTTATGTATACATGTCGTTAAAAATCATCAGCAATTAAAGAGGAGTTACTGCTCTACTTGCGTGCCAAATTTGAGCTCGATCCATCGTGCCGTTCGTGAGTTATCGACGATTGAATTTTCTGTCCCTGTCTCACGCACGCACGCACGCACGCACGCACGCACGCACGCACGCACGCACGTACGCACGCATGCATGCATGCACATTCTTTCTAGACCATTTTTCTCGAGGTTTTGGATAATTCTAAGTATGCTGATATGAAAATCTATGAGGAAGCAAATAAACCATAGAATTAATTTGGTATAAAAAAGAAAAGAAGTTTTCTATAGAATTTGTTAAACAAGTTTTCCCAAAATGATATTTCGGCTCATCGCTATCGTAGTAAGAATACATTTGTGCAATGCCAGTAAATGTACTACCTCGATGCATAGCGCAACGAAAATGACGCACCTGCATTTTTTACGACTTCAGATACGGAAGGTGCTCCATTCACACGTGCGTATCTCATGCGTGTCTCACCTGTACAATTTTGCATGAGGCAGCGTTTTCACGTTGCAATGGAAATAGTTGTATATCATGAGCTATTATTGTGAATAATAGAATGTAGCCTGTAACACTGCTAATATATATATATATATATTACACACCGCATACCATATAATTTTCCGCCATACGCCCCGGCGACAGTTTTGTAATTTCTGCAAACAACTCTCAGGGAACAGCAAAATTCGCTCATATTTGAAACAAATCTATTAGCCACAATAAATGTCGTCGCACCGATATTCTTTTTTTCCTAGAATGAAAAAGAATTGCTTTGGGAAATATATTTTTTACTTTTGGGGATGCGATTAGTAATTTAACCGTTAAAAAACTTTTCTGACGGTAAGATTATGACGAAAAAAAGAAGAAAAATTTGACCGGTATTTTTATATCATAGAATTATGGAAAAAGATATTACGATATGTTTTCCAGTAATTTTATACAAAATTTGAATGCCAGCATTTTTTGTTATTTTTATGGTAATTTTATCGATAATGAAAAAAAATAAATAAGTGAATACGCTGTCTATTGACATTACAGCGCTCTCTAGTGTCCGAATCAGAAAAATATAAAACTACTTGTACCTAAACTAGATATGTACCTCACTGTGGTAACTCGTATCTTCATATGATAAATTATTGTTCTGCATTACCGACTGTAACTAAAGCTGAAAATGGATGTTTTAAAAAAATACCTAGATGGCAATTAGATGACGGTATTGGCCATAAAAGGTTTGAAAATTTTTCTCATTTCGGCATCTTAAGCGAGTCGTGTTATAAACATTTTTTTGTTTTTTTTATACAAAAACTTTACTTCCATTTTGCTCAGATCCGATTAATATTTGAGATAATAGCAAATTCGGTTAAATGAAAATTCGATTATAATTGGAATTGTAATTTCATAGAATTTAATTCGAATCAGTCTCCATGTAAATTTTAATGATTAATTTTTAATAGAAAAATGTTGGCCAACTCTGGGGCGAGGTAAGTATGTGATGTATCGTATATATCGCCACTAATTGCCTGTTGGAAGAAACTTTTAGCGATTCTAGTATAGCTATAGTGTTTACATATAGTATAGATTGTGCCAGTCGTGTGTCTCAAGTGGCAAGGTCGGCCTTCGCTAGTCATATATACACTACTCTTTCCACGAAAGAAACAATTTAAAACAAAAATCACTTTACTTTATACTTTAGTCTATAACAATGCCATAGCGTTATAAAAGTTAATCGCTCCTGATGAAGACACAATTCCTCGCTGCCTCTCTCTCTCTCTCTACATTTATAAAAATAGTCGAGAGACTCACGATATTCTGCTAACGCCAGTGTAATCGTTGTAAGTACACAGGCAGTACCAACCGACAAAGAACGAGAGAAAGTGAGGTCGATCCGGCCGAGTAAGAATTCAGCGGAAAACCACGGCGAGCTTGTCGCAACTTGAAACACTCGACCCCCCCCCCCTCCCGCCGTTCCCCGAATGACTCCGAACTCGATCGTTGCTGTAGAAAAACACAACAGCGCAGTTTCAGCCAGCCGTAAAATTTTTCAGTTCACTGTCTATAAACGCCAACTGGCTGTTGTGTGTTTGCGCAGATGATGTCGCCGCTCTAGTCGAGCGAACGCTTTACATTCGACAAAGATTGAATCTGATATACTTTTACGATCGAAACTGTGGTCGTCGAACGAAGTGCCAACAACAACAAAAATTTAACATTCGATTACATTAAGAAACTTTTTTTTTTTTCCATAAACTTGTATATTCATAATAATATTTACTTAAAAAGTAAAATTACGGTAATTGATACAAAGTACTTCGAAAATTAGGATTTATATAAAATTTCGTAATTTTATCTCACTTGTGGATTAAAATATATTTTTAATATATTTAACTTGATTATAAAAACGAATTTCCGATTAATTGAAACAATAATTTTCATGTTTACCATAAGAAGATTTACTGAAAAAAAAAGAAAGTTAAATGGCTGATCAAAAAGTTTGATTATCATCATTTTTCTACACAGATAAAAAATATATTTGCCCAACGAAAGTTGCATAATTTTACGCATTGATTACAATTCTTCTTAAAGTCGTATAAAAAAATGTTCAATACGAAAGGAAAGTTTTTCAGCAGCGTGTGGACTGGGAAAAACATACGGAAGAGGGGGAGAGGCAAAGGATCGTCTGCGATGTCGTTGCTACGATGAATTTATCATTCTCGGCTATTTTCATCCAAATCGATAATCGATATAGGATGATACAGGCGCCTCATAACAGTAGGAAGTGAATCACCGCTCGCGTTCCAAATCGCAAAGTCTCAAACAATGAAAAATAATAAAATTTCATTTTTATGGACTTTGTTATCGAGGTTATACTTACAGTTGTATTGCAGTATTTATTAAGATGGCATTATCTATGGACACAATGATGGATTATTGTACTATAGAAGTGAAACCAACGGTCTTTCCAATATTTTCTTAGCCAGTTGAACAATTCCCCGACTTCCTTTATTTCACAGCTTATTGAATAAAAACTTCCAATTTTTGTACTGTAAACAGTCGATGTTTTTTTTTTTTTTTTTTCAGACGGTATGCTCGTCTAAAGTTATACATTTTATTCAACTTAACTCACGCAGAGCGTAGACGTTGGTACAGTATATTTACTCTCTTGTAAATGCATACATAAGAGAAGCACGGTTTACGGTCAGTTCAGTGTCCCCGGATATACCAACGACGCTCGGAGACTCGATGAAACACGAGAGTGCGCCAGTATACATTGGGAAACAAATTGTTATGAATTGTCACAACAATGGCGACGCTCCTTCGCACCTTCATGTGCTCTAGACTCAATTTTCCTACTCTAATATCGATCTCTATTTCTGGACAGCTATAAGACAAGCACAGAACAAATATATGTTACCAAAAAAAATGTTTCAACAATTTTATATATATATATATAATACTTTTATTTATATATATATATAAAATTGTTGAAACATTTTTTTTAGTAAAAAAAAATCTACGATTTTTTGACATATATATATATATATATGTTTTTTTTTTCATAGAAATTAATAAATGTAAATGTGCCCTCAGTATAGAGTTGAACGGAAATTTAGTGAGACGGCCTTTTATGTACCCACACTATACGTTAGCGTTCGAAGTATATTCTTCATCTACATTCTCATCTCCCCTCGCCCTACATTGAGATTGCGTTAGATATACTTGTTGTCGAGAGTCGTCGTGCGGGCAAGAACGCACGTGCGTGCGTACATACGAGCTCGGCTATAAATTCGCGCGTGTAAAGTACATGACCATCAGGAGAGTATGGCCCTGGCACAATATTTTTGTTTTCCCCATGCTCTGCTGTGTCGTCTATGCACTCACCACACGAGTCTTATGCTTTTAACGATAAGGTTACAGCGCATATGGATCGAGAAAAAAAAAAAACAAAACAAAACAAGCAAATTCTGATCGGGGACAAAGACCAAGGAAGAACGCAAAAATAGTGACAACAGTCTTGTTGTCTTCTTGAGTTAATCACTTCGAACAAGTGTTGTTGTTATTATTATTGGTTTGGGAAATAAAATTCGTGCGAATATTATTATTTTTTAAATAATAAAAATATAATTTATTGCACACCTGCATATATTTATTCGTATAAAATATCTTATACTGTATCTAAGATATAATTTTCATATATTTCGCATATATATATATATATACTCCCGTGTGAGAATATTTTCTGTACATCTAGAAAGGTCTCACAATATACATCGTAATGCCAACGAATGGGGAAGTCCGCGGAAAGTCTGAAGGCTCTTGTCACAACGTAAGACCGTGAACCATCGGAACATTTGGAACTATTTTTGAGTGAATGTCGTTTCAACCGCAAAAGAGCGACGGAGAGGGATGGAGGGGAGAGTGTGGCGAGAGCGACTCGATAAAATGTACGTCGAAAAACATATTTGTCTCGGGACGATAAACTCAACATTACTGGCTGACACCGCACGCAACTGATGCTTACACGACCTGCGTTGCACGCCACAAACCATGAGAAATTTCGCAATTCGTGTGTCTAGAGCGATGAGCCTCGTTCGCCACGTGTGTATACTCAGTGTATGCTGCTGCTTGCTGATGATGGCGCATCGGGCTTTAACGAGATATGGAAGAAACTCTCGGAGTGCGTAATATTGCTACTAAAGCATTCGCGGCCTGTGAGTAGTTCGCTGAAAAAGAAAAACGCGGAAATCTGATAGGGATCTCGTCGATTTTATCCTATGTCAATGCGTCATCCTTTATTATCTCTTTTTCTTTTATTTATTTATTGTCTTTTTTTAATAAAAAATAGATGTGTCGGAATCGCTACGTGCGATATACGTGCGAGTTGACTCTCGTGATTTCGATTGGCTCTTGGATCTGTTATGCGCGTACTTCACACCGTATATGTGAGAGTGAGAGAACTAACTTTTTTTTAATGTACAGTACAGTGGAATTCCCCTGAATTTGACCAGTCGAAAAAAATGTACCTATTTCTTTCATTGACCAAAACATTTCCTGCATTTTCTTCACTTTTTAGATCGATGTCGAAAAGAAATGCCATGTAAACAAAATCTCTACCGGAAAGCTATAGACTGTAAGAAATCTCTAGTGAAAATGTTCGCTTTAAAATTTTCCTTCGTTTCCGTGAGAGAGACACTCATTTCCCCTTCCATTATATCCCAACGGTCGCGATATTAAATTGTATAGGGATTATATGTAAGCGACACAATTATTGGCCCCTCTAAGCTCACGAACGTGATGTATTTATTGGCACACTAGGCGTCTCTTTTTATCCAATGGAAAGTTAATATGCAACAATGGCCAAGAATTGTCGAGGGCCAACCACAGTGTAGAGTTTTCGCTGCGCGCCTCATGGATTTATGAGCTAACCGTCATTAAGCACCCTTGGAGCAAAGACGTTGTTATCCCCGGCAATAGCAGAGCTCTGATGTCTCCTCTGTTATAATACGAAATTGGGGAAGGGCTTACCTTACCCTTAAAACATACATTGTATCATGCGGGTACTGCGCAGACTTGCGTTAGATATATACAATATATAAACTAACCCAACGGAGAGGGTACGCGTAGTAATCAGGATTCCTGATTTGAATCGTAAAATTGACCGAGAACCGCTGTCCTTTAATGGCGAGTGCGACACGTCGCGCGCGCCAGTGCTTCGCCAACTCGGACGAAACTTTGTCTATACCACTTCGCGGACATCCCAGTGACGTGTTCATGGGAATCGTACAAAAAGAATTGATCGAAATTCAGCTGAAAGTATGACGGCCAAATGAAAAACTAACTTCAAGTTATTGAAGTAATTCAGTTGAATCGTATGTCTTAAAAAATATGTACAATAAATGAATAATAATTTTCGTCATTTTTTTCCTTCATTTAAACAATATTAAATACGAATGGAACTGGTGGAGCAATTAGAGCGAACTAAATAAAAATCAGGGACTCGAAATATGTTTGAAACTTTCGTGTATAAGAATGTCGATAACATCAGAATCTTCGATACCGGTATTTCAGACCCGGAGTACGACGTGTCAAAAATTGCATCTATAAAAATTAGCTCGATACGACGAAAAGAAAATAATATTATTAATAAACGACCAGAGCCCAACAAAGTTCTTAGATTAAATAGGAATATTCGAGCTTACAAAAAATACTTGTAATACAAGTTATTCTATAAAATAAATAATTTGTGACAAGCAAATTTATTGCTATTATTACAAATTCCATTCGCTCAATAAATAATCACATTTACATTATAATTTCCGAATAAAAAAAAGTGTAATATAAATTAAGACGCGTGTCTCCACAAGTGGCAGAGCGAGGGCAGCACCAGTCCCTCGTACTCTCACGGTTGTTTCGTTACCCATCTTGTACCCAACCAGCACGCCCCCCCCTCGCTGTTCGAAAGGCCTCGCCGGAACCACCCGAAGCTTTCCGAACCAAGCCGAACTCCCATCTAAGCCAGCCGAAACAGCTCGTCGCGAACGTTTCTCTCTCTCGTCGGGCAGTCGAGTTCGAGCGATTCCTCGATCGTGAACGTGCGTGGTGTGCGCGCGAGGGAGAGGCACGAGAAGTGTGTGAGCCACGAGAATGAAAGCTTGACCGAATTCGTTCGGGGGGTAAATAGCGCGTGTTTACCCTGCGGCAACTGTGCTCCGTCTTTTAACTTGTAAATAAGTGAGCGTTGTGTAACAAAAGAAAAAGTAAATCGTCTGTCTGGGAAAACCCCTCTCAAGATCCAGTGTGTGTGTGTGTGCGTGTGTGTCAGAG
The DNA here is from genome assembly GCA_964016905.1 of Perithous albicinctus. Lineage (NCBI taxonomy): Eukaryota > Metazoa > Arthropoda > Insecta > Hymenoptera > Ichneumonidae > Perithous > Perithous albicinctus. The sequence continues at coordinate 20,370,274 of OZ024693.1, read as the reverse complement.
TGAGTGTGTGTGTGTGTGTGTGAGCAAAAAGAAGAAAAAAAGAAGGAAAAATGTGCATCGACGGGGTGCGCAAAGTTATTGAAAAGTGGCGAAAACTGTGAGTTCGAAAAAGAAAAGAAAAAAAGATACACAGGGTATATAAAAAAGAAAAGAGAAACAAAAAATATCGGTCGAAGATTGCGGTTCGAGCTTTTCGCATCTTAAATACCGTAACGTATGTCTCTTTATATCTCTGTCTCTCTCGCTCTCTGAGGCAGAACGTTCGTGGAAAAATATATTCCACACGCACCAACGCAGCGTCCAACGCAATCCTTCTCTCTCTCTCTCTCTCCCCTCTCTCTCTCTCAATCTCTCTGGGGCAACGATAGAGAGACGACCGAGAGAGCCAGCAGGGAACGCACAAGATGGCTGGGAGCCGCTGAGAGAGCCGCACGACGAAAATTCAACGAATAAAGAGCGGAGAATAAGCAGCTAGTAATATTGTTACAAAAGCCACTGAAGAGTAACTAGAGACGAGAAGAAGAAGAAGAAGAAGAAATATAAAAACTCGCCGGTGAAAACTAAGAAATCGTGGCTGTTTTGCCCCCTCCCACCTCTCTCACTCACTCTCTCTCTCTCTCTCTCTCTCTCTTGCCCCTGCCACCGGGTCGCGGTTTTAAATAAGAACATGACGCTACGTGACCGGGCCCGTCCGTGAAGAGAGAGACACTGGCCGAGGAGTGAAAGGTAAAGGAAAAACACACACTATGCTACCGATACTACAGAAATATATATATATATACATATATATACATATATATGTATATATGCTCACCTATATGTAGGAGTAGAAAAAAGAAGGCGACGGAGAAACAAATTGTAAGGTCCCGTCGGGTACTGAGAGCTTTTGATCTGAAACAAGCCTGAAAAGTAAAAACTTTGGATACTCTATGGACTTGTTGAGGCTTTTTTTTTTTTGCAGACTTGGACGGATGTCCGATATGGACAAACAGAGCTGTATTTTGGTTGATTTGAGAGAGGCCAATGACGATGACAACGCGTTCAAAGCACGTCGATAGATGAGCTATTCGATAATAATGTGTGTGTGTGTTAGTAGAGAAGAGCCAATTGGTGATTACGAACTTTTGCTGACTATAGGAATAATAATAATAATAATGTAATTAGTAATACAATCCAGTAAGCGGGATTGTATTTACTAGCCGGGGCTGTTGGGGATTGATGTTTTTTGTCGTTTATGTCGAGTAGAGGAGGTCAACAAAGGAGGGGGGGGGGGGGGGGGGTTCAGTTTTATCTAATTGGAAGTTTACCGGGAATCGAGTCCTAACCCAAACTGAAAGATAATGCAACTTTGCCAGATTTTACAGTTTTAGTACACAAGACAGTTCTGAAGTCTGGCTGAAAAGCATGTTACTTAGAACTCTTGTAGAAGTCGTAGACTTACTACTGGAATTAACTGACTTCTGGGACTTCTAGAAGTATTCTTTGTACGTCGGTAACACATTAATCTATCGTATTACAACTCTACCGAAATTGCAAATCAGCGGATGAGAAAGATTCGATTCAAGTTTGGTGAAGAGGTTTTCTGGGAGATTTTTCTGCTGATGTTCAGTGGGGCAGGAATGTTTCCTGGTAGAGTTGTAAGCTTCTAGTTGATCTGGTAGATTTTGCAGTTAAATCTTATGGAGATGTTTTTTTTCTGATGGTGTCTTAAGCAGCTGTTCAATCCGGTGGAGACGTTTCCTGGTAGAGTTTTAAAACACTCGCTCAATCAGGTGAAAAGTTAGCTGGTCGATCCGGTAGAGTTGTAAACTGCAGTTAGATCTGGTAGATTTTGCAGTTAAATCTTATGGAGATGTTTTCTCTGATCGTGTCTTAAGCAGCTGTTCAACCTGGCGAAGACATTTCCTGGTAGAGTTTTAAAACACTCGCTCAGTCAGATGAAAAGTTAGCTGGTCGATCCGGTAGAGTTGTAAACTGCAGTTCGATCCGGTAGATTTTGCAGTTAAATGTTATGGAGATGTTTTCTCTGATCGTGTCTTAAGCAGCTGTTCAATCCGGTGAAGACGTTTTAAAACACTCGCTCAATCGGGTGAAAATGTAGCTGGTCGATCCGGTAGAGCTGTAAACTGCAGTTTGATCCGGTAGATTTTGCAGTTAAATCTGATGGAGATGTTTTCTCTGATCGTGTCTTAAGCAGCTGTTCAATCCGGTGGAGACGTTTTAAAACACTCGCTCAATCAGGTGAAAAGTTAGCTGGTCGATCCGGTAGAGTTGTAAACTGCAGTTTGATCCGGTAGATTTTGCAGTTAAATCTGATGGAGATGTTTTTTCTGATCGTGTCTTAAGCAGCTGGTCAATCTGGTGCAAACGTTTTAAAACACTCGCTCAATCAGGTGAAAAGTTAGCTGGTCGATCCGGTAGAGTTGTAAACTGCAGTTCGATCCGGTAGATTTTGCAGTTAAATCTTATGGATATGTTTTTTCTGATCGTGTCTTAAGCAGCTGTTTAATCTGGCGAAGACATTTCCTGGTAGAGTTTTAAAACACTCGCTCAATCAGGTGAAAAGTTAACTGGTCGATCCGGTAGAGTTGTAAACTGCAGTTCGACCCGGTAGATTTTGCAGTTAAATCTTATGGAGATGTTTTCCCTCATCGTGTCTTAAGCAGCTGTTCAATCTGGCGAAGACATTTCCTGGTAGAGTTTTAAAACACTCGCTCAATCACGTGAAAAGTTAGCTGGTCGATCCGGTAGAGTTGTAAACTGCAGTTCGATCTGGTAGAAACGATTCCTGGTAGATTTTGCAGTTCAATCTCATGGATATGTTTTTTCTGATCGTGTCTTAAGCAGCTGTTCAATCTAGTGGAGACATTTCCTGGTAGAGTTTTAAAACACTCGCTCAATCAGGTGAAAATTTAGCTGGTCGATCCGGTAGAGTTATAAACTGCAGTTGATTGATTTTCCGACAGAGTTGTGTCAGCTGTTGATAAATTCACGAGAGTTACAAGCCGAAATTTGATCGAGATGACACATGTTTCTTGGACTTTACTCTGCCGTAGAGTTATAATTATTTCCTCGAATATTTGTCATTTAGTATTGAGATGTAAATGTCCGGGACACAGATACGTTTTTATATTTTCTGTATCTCACCCGCGACTGCATCACAAGTGAACATTTACACGGTTTCGTCGTGACATTGTCAGGTTGATCGGCTTACCACAATCGTTGCCAAGGGACCTTCACACAATATATAGTCTACGACACTCATCGACGATACGCAATCTCCAATTTTCCTCAAAGTTTACGCGGAGTCGACGTATAATTGGAGTTGTAGACGAAATTTTCGCTGAAATTGGCAACTCAACTGGCCCGTATTTCAATTATTGTTGGGATGCTCGTGCCAAATTGGATTTACTTCCTTCGTTAAACCTTATTTGGCACATCTTGCATATCACACTGCTGAACTCACTGAGGCTTGGAAACCCTTCAGCTAAGTTACTGGCTAATGAACAATTATCAAATTGTGAACAAAATTGGAAGCACAACTTATTATTTATAAGAACATCGCTCATTGGACTCTTTGCTTTTCTTCCCATTTGCCAATCATAGCTTGATGCACCGCAAGCAGTAGGTATTCGATACTTACGACCTTTTCACAAGATCACTTGTTACCAGTCTCGTGGAAATTTCGAGATTACGAGGTGAGAGGATACAACGATGAAAAGAAATGCGAGCGAGCCAACTCGGGCGACGCTACTTTTGCTGAGCGAGACTCACTTTGGCCCGGCTATCTCGCTTGCTCGTCTCTCTCTTTCTCTCTTTCTCTCTGTTTCTCTCTCTGCCTCTTCCTACATGCTCTTTTTCACGCCTGCGTCCACCGCCTCTATCTCAGAGCTCGTTTTCGTGCCGTGTCAGTCGGCGCTATCTATTTTTGCACGCCATACCGACCGAACTTTCTACCGGTCGGATCGTTGCGACTACGATTGTATATATGAGTGTCTCTACACTCCCCCACTTTCGTTTCTGGATGGAAATAAAGAGAGAGAACATGAGAGAAAGAAGAAGAAAAAAGAATAAAAAAAAACTGAACTTAGGTATTCCTCTTTCTCTATGGGATTCGTGGAGAGTGTTGTCAACAACACAATCCATTACCGGTACCAAGTGGTGCCATGCATCTCCTTCCTATTAGCCATGATTTTCTGTGTTGTTCTCAAATACACATTTTCTGATAAATATTTTATCCAAAGGAGACTGGAAAAGGTGGATTGAAAATTGTAGGGATTTATATTTTATTTTGAACTCTTACTCTTGTTTTTTTAATTTTTTTCAATTTCTGGTTTTACAAATACTTCAGAAAACCTTGGATTTTTGGATTTCATACATCTCCTTCCTATTAGCCATGATTTTCTGAGTTTTTCTCAAATACACATTTTGTACTAAATATTTCACCCAAAGGAGACTGGAAAAGATGGATTGAAAATTGTAAGGATTTAAATTTTATTTTGAACTCTTACTCTTGTTTTTTTTATTTTTATTTTATTTTTTTCAATTTCTGGTTTTACAAATATTACAGAAAACCTTGGATTTTTGGATTTCATGCATCTCAGTCCTATTAGCCATGATTTTCTGAGTTTTTCTCAAATACACATTTTCTGCTAAATATTTCACCCAAAAGAGACTGGAAAAGTTGGATTGAAAATTGTAGGGATTTATATTTTATTTTGAACTATTACTCTAGTTTTTTTTTAAATTTTTTTTTCAATTTCTGGTTTTACAAATATTTCAGAAAGCGTTGGATTTTTGGATTTCATGCATCTCCTTCCTATTAGCCATGATTTTCTGAGTTTTTCTCAAATCCACATTTTCTGCTAAATATTTCACCCAAAGTTGGAAACTGTAAAAGATGGATTGAAAATTGTAGGGATTTAAATTTTATTTTGAACTATTACTCTAGTTTTTTTTTATTTTTGTTTTTTTTTTTTTAATTTCCGGTTTTACAAATATTTGAGAAAACGTTGGATTTTCATTTTACAAAATATTTTCAGTCTTTTAATCGTGTCGAAAGTTGCAAATTTATTGAATACTGATAAAGTTACTATTATTCATTTATTGTTTAATATAGAGGAATCGGATGCCCATTAATAATGCACTATACGAACTATTCGCTTCGCACTGACATTACTGCGAACATTCAGAAATATTGCAGTCTTGCGCATATCCAAGACTTCCTTATACTGCATATATGTCGATGAACTTACCTTTCGAAGCATGGCCGAGATATTGAATATCGCCGAGAGATATTTTCATAGTTCACAACGTTTTCATATATCCTGTAGAAGTAATATAAATATCGGATATATTAAATATTATATATATGGGGCATTTTTTTCAAATACAAAAGTACTTGTCAAAAAACACGTACCAAATTTTTTTTTACATTTTTTTTTAACACTTTTCACCTCTGATATAATTTATCGAAATTTTTTAAAACCTCATTTTTTTTTACTTGAAAAAAATGCATATATATATAAGAATTTTCTGCATTTTTTCAAGAAAAGAAATGAGGTTTTAATTTATTTATTTATTTATTTATTTATTTATTTATTTATTTATTTATTTATTTATTTATTTATTTATTTATTTATTTATTTATTTATTTATTTATTTATTTATTTATTTATTTATTTATTTATTTATTTATTTATTTATTTATTTATTTATTTATTTATTTATTTATTTATTTATTTATTTATTTATTTATTTATTTATTTATTTATTTATTTATTTATTTATTTATTTATTCATTTATTTACTTATTCATTTATTTATTTATTTATTTATTCATTCATTCATTTATTTATTTATTTATTAGTGTAGTGAACGAGAATAATTCCTTGAAATAGAATTACAGTAGACAAAAGTAGGCCGTAAAAAAAAAAAAAAAAAAAAAAAACGATATAAATATCATACATGGATAAACGAGTATTAAGAAGATTGTAAAATTAAAAATCACGCATATTAATATAAATGATGAGAGCAAGAGATATTGTTACGTATCTGCAATAGATAACGCACACTATTAAACAATTATAGTCGGAGTTGCTCCGGCAATATTTGCTTCCTCTTTTATTTGAGCTTTGCTTCACCGTTTCAACTTCCTTAATGACGTTATTTATAATGCAGGGCCACCGCTCGCTACCCCGCAAACGTAAATAGCTGACTGTTTAAAAATGCATTATATCTTCCACTGCACCAGGGGCTACATTGAATACTTTAAAACAGTACACTTAGAACGCATTTGCAATTTTAATTGAATCGAGAGATTTATCATTTTCTACAACATTTGTTTTTGTTACTTGGAAAAGATTTCTTCAACATTTAATTGATGCTTCCTATGATCTTTTTTTTTTTTTTTGACAAAGTACCTGATATGAAAAAAAGATATTTTTAATCTTTCAAAATCTTCTCATTGTAATCAACCTAAAATTAGCAAAAAAAAATTTGTAAATTTAAATTTTCACCTCATAAATACTTCAGTATAATAATAAATACATCTGAGTTGAAAGTCGTCTAATATTTATCGTGTAAATATTGAGTTCTAAATATCAGCTCTCTTTGGATAAGGCCTGAACCTTCCATCGTAAGTTTCCACCCCGGAAATGAGAAAAAGCCACCATTTCCACCGAGAAAACCGCGCGAGAGAGGCATTAACGATGTCGTACGTTGCCATAAGACCGCAAGCTAGAAGCAGAGAATATGAACTCTCTGCTATTAATAGTACTCTATATGCGTTCATTCTTTGTAGGATTGAGACTGGAGGTAATTTCGATGGTAAACTGCATGGTTCGTCCAACACACGTATATAGAACTGCGATTAAAGATCACTTTTGGTACGTTCACCAAGTTGCTTTTGTGCACAGCTGATATGTAGCTGAAGAGGACTACAACGTTCTCTACGTGCCCGATTTAAAATCCAGAGTCTCTTCAGCCCAAATTTAGTGGTATGGCAGATAGAGAGAGAGCAAGTCGAAGCTTATAGTCGACATGTGATACCACAGTAGACTTTACTTTCTTTACCAGTTTTTTTTCACCCCATAGAGGGCCACATATCTTCCTTGGCTCCTTATATGGTCAGTTCAACAAAATTATCTATCAGAAAAAAAGTATACTTTTTTAAAATTTCAAATGAATGAAGAAGTACTTTCAATATTTAAAAAAAAAAAAGGTCATCGTGGTTTATTGCACTAATTATAAGACAAGATAAAATGTCAAAGAAAATATATACAGAAAATTACTTTTGTCAATAAATAGTACTACTACTATTATTATTTAAAAAAATATTGCAAAAAAACGTGATATCTGCTTGGGAACAATAATTTACAAGAAAAGTATTTTAAATTCCTTTTGAATCCATGAATTAAAGAATTCATTGAAACTGATATAAATAAAGATTTTGGAGAAATAAAAAAATGAAAGTTTCTTCCAGTTCTTTCTCCTCTGTTAATAACAGATTGCCAGGGAAACGAAACTGAGACACTAATTGGAATCTCCACAATCTGTCACATCTTTAATGGTCGAAAATTTTTAAAAATATGTGCAACATCCGAGATTTTAAGATGTATATGAATGGGAAGCCCAGTGCTGAGCTCAACATTCACTACAGCATTTTGCTGCTCGATCCTCGTGACAATAGCAGCTCTCCGAGAGCAACAATAATAATTGGCATTTATATCCAATATGCTGACTCATTTTGGCTGCCTCGCAATGATACCAGAGAGCTTAAGTGCACTTCCAGGAATGTGACGCTCTGACGACAATTTAAATAAAATTTTCCGTTGCATGTAAACTCTTTTGTCGAATTTTGTAATTCTGATAACTATTCATTCTTTGATGTGGATTACAAAAAAAAAAACAAAAAAAGCTTGCAAATCGCTTCCTCACAATTTTCTATCTTTCACAAAGCTTTTTTTTTTTACAAAGCCTCGAGAAAGTATGTTGATCAATTTTGGCTTCCTCTTAATGGAAATTTTGTAAAAAAAAAAAAGGTTTGGCAAAGATTGAAAATTGTGAGGAAGGATCACTTTTCTTGGCTTTTTGGATCATTCTGAGTGTCCTGACATGAAAAGTTATGAAAAAAAAATTTTTTTCACAAAAACAAAGCTTCCTCTATGAGGAAGCAAAAATGCATGAGTTTCTCAAAATTGCTTACTCAGTGGATCTTCTTGTGCAAGTTTGAGGCTTTGTCTTTTCTCTTCTCAATGTCTCTACAAAAATCTGTATTTGAGAAAAATTAGGTGACCTTTTTTAGGATAAAATTTAAATTCACCTAAGTTTTCCATAAAGGTGCTTGAAATTCGCTTAAGCTTGCATGAACTTCGGCCAAGTTTTCATAAAGTTGCTTCGAACAGCTTAGTGGTTCTAGTCTAGTGAAACTCCTTATTTTTCCTCTACTATAGACAGATACATACCAGTATATATGATCCAGTGATCGATTGTTTCAAGATACTAAAGTCTGCTTTAAGAGTCGTGACGTTTTAACATTCACGAGGTAACCTCGTGCGAATTCGATTATCATACAAGTCGGAGCGATTACAAGTTATCCCTGTCTGCTCTGCCTTATTCGATTGCTTTCCATCTTCCTCGTCATTCCCCTTTACTTAAAATTTAATGAGAGACAAAATAAAGATTTACTGAACTAACCGAATCCGACGGATACGAATTGGAAAATACATTTGCAGTGTAACATTTTTTTTCTATAAATTTAAATTACAGGTGTGGGAAGATTTTTTTTTACATTAACGTTTATATTTATAAATTAGTATATAAGTGAGATGTAAAATTACTGTAATTGATGCTACTTCGAAAATTGGGAAGTTTTATGCAAAAACTTGAAATTTTATCTCATTTCTGTGCATTAAATTTAATTTACCAGCTGATGAATTATATTTTCGAGAATAAAAATTTACAAATTTTCTTTAACAATGTGTGATTAAAACAAAAAAAAAAGTATGGTTCTCATTATAAATTTTTTTTTTTTCAAAAAATTCAAAATTCTATAAAATCCGAACCGCTTTTTTTGAAAAATTAAAAATACTATAAAATCTGTATTTATGGATACATGTTGTTAAAAATCACAGCGATTAAAGAGGAGTTACTGCTCTACTTGCCAAATTTGAGCTCAATTTTTTCTAGACCATTTTTCTCGACGTTTTGGACCATTCCGACCATTCTGGCATGAAAATAAAAAAATAAAAAAATTGTTTCATGAAACCAAAGCTTCCTCTATGAGCATATGAGCATAATACAATTTTTTAAGATTATAAATATGAGTTATCAGAAACGCAATTCGGCGCTTGAAGCATAAGTAGGTCAATTTTTGTCCAAAAAAAAAAAAAAAATCAGGCTCAAACTTTTTCGAGTTGAATAAATGAAAGAACTTGCCGCCGGGCTGCAAGTGCTCCCGCTCGCTGGCTGCGATCCACGCGTCGTCTCTTCGATTCCATCTCGCTCCCTCTCTTCTCTCCACGTGATTTTTACGCTTGAAAACGCTATGAGAGGCGTCGCAGCTGCTGCTATATACGCCTGTTATTGGCTGTCGGGCTGCGCTCGCTTGCTTTCCGCTATTCCTCAGAGACGCTTCTCCCGGTGTTTGCCTATACGTTGGTATGCACTTTTTATTTTGGAAGAATTCACACGAGGGCAGCCTGACTCATCGGGAAGTGGGTCGAGTCGGGAGGTCCACCCACGACTTTGTAAGAAGGACTTTTCTGCTTCGTGACAAACGGACTAACGGTTCACCTTTCACAATCTAACTTTATTATTATTATTATTATTATTATTATTATTATTATTATTATTATTATAAAGCTAATATAAAAAAAAATAATAATAATAATAATTATTAATTAATAATAGTATAATAATTATTAATTATTATTATTTAGGATTTATTATTATTATTATTATTTTTTAAATTTCTACCAAAAAATGTCAAAACTAACGACTTTTCTAGAAAATCTTTTTATTAGAAGATTATTATAATTATTATTATTATTATCATAATAATCATAATAATCATAATAAGCATAATAATCATACTAATCATAATAATCATAATAATCATAATAATCATAATAATCATAATAATCATAATAATCATAATAATCATAATAATCATAATAATCATAATAATCATAATAAGCATAATAATCATAATAATCATAATAATCATAATAATCATAATAATCATAATAATCATAATAATCATAATAATCATAATAATCATAATAATCTTCTAATAAAAAGATTTTCTACAAAAGTCGTTAGTTTTGACATTTTTTCGTAGAAATTTTTTTTTCAAATTTGGTAGAAAAAAAGTCATGGTACCATTTTTGAAAAAAAAAAAAAAAAAAAAAAAAAAAAAAGATGTCACTCCGCCATTTTGAATGTAGGACCAATTGTTGAAAAGTTTGTAGAGTATAAAAGGAAAAGAAAAAAATTGTTTGAGTTGACCCGTATTACCCTCAACGAGTATTGTACAAAATTTGACTTCACAAGGTGTGAAAACGGGGATTTTAGGCACGCGTGCGTAAAACGTCTATTTTCGGAGGTAGTGAAGTAAAAATATTTGTTACGGGTTTACGAGAGTCAGTAAAAAGTATTTGCCGGATGTTCAAGTCAATGTTGGTTACTTAAAAGCCTACTTAAAAATATAGAAGACGACGATGAGGTGCAAAAAAGACAATCGTCGCAATAAATAAGATAGACAAGTATGGAAATAGATAAATTGCGCAGCTAGAAGGTGGCAACCAAAAACAGAGATAACGTTAGTCACTGGAACTGAAATTGAGAGGAAAATGAAACATCGCAAGCAGAAATATAAATTCCGACCTCGCACTCAACGAGGATAGCAAAAAAAAATTGCTTTTCAAGATTCTCAATAATAATTAAATAAATAAAGTTGCAAATAATAATAATAAAAAAAAAGTTGTTTAAACTTATCGAAATGTGTGAAAGAAGTGATTAAAAAAAAAGACAAATTAACGAAAAGAATCATGTTAAATCAGGAGCAATACAATTTTTCTCCCTGCTCTTGATTTAAACAAAAAAATGGTGTCAAGATTATAGAAAAAAAAATTATCACCAACAAATAATTTATCGATGTCGAAATACTAAAAAAAAAAAAAATTTCCAGGATTTATGTAAAATAGAGCTTGCGATATAAATACAGTGAAAGAGCCTGGAAAATATGAACTAAACGGCAGTGGTATCTGTTTCTCGGTTCGTTATCGTGACCTGCTGTTATGCTATTATTCCGTTGACTATGTTGATGACTTGTTCAGCTTTCATTTTCTTTTTTTTTTTTTTTTTAAGGCTGTAGTGTTACGATACACGTGCATACACTATATACGCTTGGTCAGTCGCTTTAGCTGCTTATAGTCGCCTATATTAGTCACTGCATATTGCACTCTTTGAAGACCCAACGGAAATGAAAGAGAGGCGAGAGAGGTGTCTCTTCTTGTAACATGTGGCAAGCTCTGCACTTGAGTTAAGACACACGAACACCAGAACACCATACAACAGACCTCAATAAGACCTCTCGGGTTACTTTGGGACCTCCACCTCTACTCTTGGAGAAACTTTAATACAGAATTGAAAATATCGCTATTATATTGTGCGTTCTTTAATTATTATTATTATAATTTTTTTTTTTTTTTTTTTTTTTTTTTTTCTGTAAGTGTATTGGAAAAGTAGAGCAGAAATATCCACTTTACTTGTTAGGTTGTGTCAGGTTGGTCAACGTGATCGTAACTGTACTTCCCCTGGTACCGTAAAACATCGCTCATCGTGTTCTACAGGGAGACGAAAAAATTACTGTGGACATTCAATACTAATTACAAAGCAATTCACTCGCTTTATGGGAATCAGCGTTAGCAGATTGCAATCACCGGATACGTACTAGAAACCCATAGAAGAATATTGGTATTATAATAGACGTTGAAACGAAAAATTTCGTCAAAATTAGATAATTTGTATGTTCGTTAAATTAGAAGTACAAAATAAATTGATGGGAAAAATTAAATCACTTGCGAACTTGAGGAATAAAAGTTTGCAAAATTTTATGCATTTTTTTTGTTATTTAATGTGAAGTCGAAGATGGAATTTTAGGAAACTTATTTTGAGCTTCTTAAATTTTGGGAAGACTTTTTTTTTTGGTTTTTTTTTGTTCTTTATTTTATTCTAAAGGCAGAACAATTTTTCGATACAATCGAGCTAGTGAAAATGTCATGTTTCTTGTATAATTCAAGCGGCAACGAAGACACTGTCGTCTGCATTTTTTTTTTTTTTTTTTTTTTTTTTTTTTTTTAGAGATTGCTTAATTCCCTCGCGGGTCTTTCATTCGACTGGTTGTGTTGCGTAAAATGTTTATTGAATCAGCTTTCCGGCATTTTTGCATGCCTCGCCACGTTTGCGAACTCGTGACGACCGAAAAAGCGATAAACTTATAGCCTCGTCTCAAAATTCACGTTTGGTAGCATTAAAGATTTTTTTGAAGAATGTCACTCTAATTTGAACAACGAAAAAACGTGGCCACTATTTTGCATATTTAATTTATTTTAGGAAGCACCTTTTTTTCACGCTCTAAATATGATCATTTTTGTCTTGGCATACATTAAAGAGTCGTAGAAATTAGAGTAATCAAGAAATATGATCAATTTGCTTAAAGAAAATATTTTTAAAATTGTGTAAATAATGATAAGATCTTTTTGAATTAGTTTTGAAATGAATATTTAATTTAAGATTTTTCTATTCTTAATATACGATGAACTAATTTTTGTTTGTATTACCAATTTTTTTCAGGGAATGTGTGACATGTTCATCCAAAATCAGCAGACGAGCAGCGTCAACAGCAGCAGCAGCAGTAGCAGCAGCAGCTCAAGCAACAATACCGCTCACCATCACAGTAAAAAACGCAAGTTGGATTACAATGTCAGCCAGCCGGTAATCCAGCACGCATTGGTCCAATCTACCGGTGACTATCACCAATTGGACAATCCTGGCGTGCAGCGGTACTCAGTTAGCGGCAACAACACCGCTTTCGCCACGCTGCACAATAATGCGCTCCAAAAGAGTCCGAACCAGCAGACTTTGGTGCGAGCTTCAACAATCAAGCTTCTAGACACGTACCAGCGGTGTGGCCAGAAGGTACATCAACGACAGGGACAAACTTAAAAAACAAAAAAGAAACAAACAAATCCCTTAAAGTAGATAAAAGCAAAGCAAAAACTTCTTAAGAGGGATGGAAAAGCGAAGAGACAGGCTTTTTCCAACGAAACGATATTCATTTTATTTCCGATGATCGACTGATGAATAACAAACAAAAAATCCTTTCAAGTAGATAAAAAACGAAACCTTTTAAGAGGGATGGAAAAGCGAAGAGAAGCCTTTTGCAACGAAATGATATTGATTTTAAATCCGGTGCTCGACTGATGAAAAAAAATAAAATAAAATAAAATAAAAATAGCACGGCTTGCTCTTATAAACCTAGATAACATTTCCGTGTGTGGCGTCGGAAAACTATCGATTGCATTCAAGGCTTCATATTCATAATTCACGCTTACCCCACGATGATATGCTATGGAGCACAGCTCGGAGAGTCGTTGTGCCGAACGAATCACCACCGTCATTGCATGTAATGGCCACAAGTACACGTTAACGGCACGTTAAACTTGTTGAAGAAAAAAAAAATATGTATATATATACACGGGGGAAAAAAAAAGCAGAAGTGCCTTTTGTAGTCGTAGTCATCCACATTTATTAGAGAAATTATGTTGTATGTTAATCGTAGCGAAAGACTTGGTCGAGAGAGGGTAATGGTGAGGTCCTTGCGGTGCATTCCACGACAAACGCGACAGGGGGGAATACCGTAGTTCCTCAAATCCACACCCAGCAGCAACAGCAACAACAACCGCAGAATCAACAGCAGCAGCAGCAACAGCAGCAACAGCAGCAGCAGCAGCAGCAACAGCAGCAGCAACAACAGCAGCAGCATCAGCAACAGCAGCAGCAGCAGCAACAACAACAGCAACCTCCGCCTCAGCAGCAACATAAACAAACAACCATGACGTCGCACAGCAAACAAGTGGCGAATACGGGAAATGGCGGAAGTAACTCGCAGGGCGACGGCGATTATCAATTGGTCCAGCATGAGGTCCTCTACTCTATGACCAATCAGTACGAGGTCCTTGAGTTTCTTGGAAGGGGAACATTTGGACAAGTAAGAATTTTCTCACATGTCCTAAGGACATTTCGAGTCATCTGAGAAAAAACAGAGCGTTAATACATTTTTAAAAAACTCGTTTTTATTTTGCGACGTTATTGGTTATACGATTAAGATAAAAATCACGGATGTTCATCGAAGAATATCCCATTTTTTTGACTCGCCAAGAGAAAATATATATATATATGTCGTTGAATTCTAAAAGAAATAATATTTTTACCTGGGAGAAAAGCATAAATTTATGAGTTTTATATTCGTCACACATTGCCAAGAGTATCCGGATCCGAATGTAACTTTTTCGTTTTTTTTTTTTAAATTTTCTATTAGAATTCATGAAGTTGTAATGAATTTATGAAAATTATTTTCAAAATTAGTGTTCAAATCTATGGCACTCCAGCAATTTAAAGAAATAATCGAACAAGATACGTTCATGCCAAAAGATAATTTCCTCCCTAATTGGTAATTTCTGTTAGTTTCAAAACCGTTTTGTACATTTGTAAATAGCACAAATACGGCAAATTTTAAAATGTACATTTACGGTACGTTTGAATGATAACCTTTTGTTGTTTTTGTATTATCTTATGATTCTATTTAGCGTACTGTCTGTCGTGTTCAAATAGCCATATTTGCGAGATAAGCATATTACGTAAATACCGGCTGAATGGCTTTTCTTTTTCAGTCAGTCAATTTTACGTGCATCGTTAGTAAAAAAAAAAAAAAATTGTAGTCTGTTAATTAGCACTGTTTTTAGCGACTTTGACTCGCTTCGCTTGTGACATTGAACCGTACCTGTTATTTCATTATTTCAGGTCGTGAAATGTTGGAAGAAGGGAACTAACGAAATCGTGGCTATAAAAATTCTCAAGAATCACCCATCGTACGCGCGCCAAGGCCAGATTGAGGTGAGTCACCCGTCGCTTTTTTTATCCAACCGTATCGATCTTCTCCAGTATACGCTGGCATTTTCTTTTTTTTTTTTGCTATCGTTCATATACTTGGCTGCGAATTATAAAATTAAATGTGATTCTTTGATAATCAGGTCTCCATCCTGTCGCGACTAAGCCAGGAAAATGCGGATGAGTTCAACTTTGTGCGCGCCTACGAGTGCTTCCAGCACAAGTCTCACACATGCCTGGTTTTTGAGATGTTGGAGCAAAATCTCTACGACTTTCTCAAACAAAACAAATTCTCGCCGCTTCCGCTCAAATACATCAGGCCAATTCTTCAGCAAGTTCTCACGGCACTGCTCAAGCTTAAGGTAAGAAAAAAAGAAACAAAATTAGAGTTCAGTGACCAGTGAAAAAATCTGTAAACTTACATTTAAAACAAAATGTAGAACAAAACAAAAATATCGCGTTACTGCCAAGAAAAGAAAAGTAAAAAATTTCAAGAAATCAATATTTAAATTTTCAGAAATTTTATGAGCACTGAAAAAGATTTCGTTTATTTGCTAAATTTTGTCTGGCGATTTGTCTCTAAATACAAATGAATATATTTGAAATAGCCGTGAAAACATACTGACATGAATTTTCTGATTAATTCCAGCAATTGGGCTTGATTCACGCCGATCTCAAGCCTGAGAACATAATGTTGGTTGACCCTGTGCGTCAGCCATATCGCGTGAAAGTAATCGACTTTGGTTCGGCCTCTCACGTGTCAAAGGCTGTCTGTAACACGTACTTGCAATCGCGATACTATCGAGCACCCGAAATAATTCTCGGATTGCCGTTCTGCGAGGCAATTGACATGTGGTCATTGGGATGCGTCGTAGCCGAATTGTTTCTCGGCTGGCCGCTCTATCCTGGAAGTTCCGAGTACGATCAGATTCGGTACATAAGTCAAACTCAGGGATTGCCGACGGAGCACATGCTCAACAATGCCAGCAAGACGACAAAGTTCTTCTATAGAGACATGGACAGTAAGTTATACTAATTTGTAAATTAAACGATTGTTAAGAAAAATATAACAAATATATATCTTGTTTCCCGGGAAATTTGAAGAAATAGCGCTAATCAAATGTTCGGTTCCTTAGTCAAATTTTTGTAAATATCGATTAAAAAAATAAGATCCGATCGTTAACCAACCAAGAAAAATCACTGAAATTAGTGTTGGACACGTCTACTCAGGTTTTCTCTGCATAACGTTTCCTTTCTCGATCTTGTTCTCAGGCACATATCCATTCTGGCGGCTAAAAACACCGGAAGAGCACGAAGCGGAGACCGGAATAAAATCCAAAGAAGCGAGAAAATATATTTTCAATTGTCTTGACGACATTGGTCAGGTGAACGTACCGACCGATCTTGAAGGCGGTCAACTTCTCGCTGAGAAAGCCGATAGACGAGAATTTATCGATCTTCTGAAAAGGATGCTCACTATGGACCAGGTAGTAATATCTAATTCATTACTTTTTCAATAATATCATTCGCGGATGTTCTGCGAATTTAACGTCTCATTTATTTATATTTTTGACTGCTAATCTAAAATAAATTTCGTGTTTACGCGCAGGAGCGTCGAATTACACCCGGTGAAGCATTGAATCATGCATTCGTGACTCTTGCGCATCTCGTTGATTACGCGCATTGCAACAACGTTAAAGCCTCAGTTCAGATGATGGAGGTTTGCCGAAGGGCCGGCGACTTTACCGCGAGTCCGGCTCATCATCAAGCACCACCAGCCCCACAACCGCCACCACCCACGTCCCTCGTTGCAAACTTTGTACCTACGACGAACGGCAGCGCGGTCACCCTGACCTTCAACAATCAACTGACAAATCAGGTTCAACGACTGGTCAGGGAGCACCGTACTGCACAAACGGGATACGACAATCTGGTACGTAACGACAAGCGTTCAAATGAAACTAATCATTGTTTACTATTTTGTGCATTTAATTTGTTTTCATAAGATATCTTTCTTGTTGAATGAAAATATTTAAATATCGGTTTTGCAATGTTAAAAAAAATATATTTATTATTTCTTGGACGGGAGAATCCCTTGAAATATAGTTATTTATAGGCGAAGGAATAGGTAAAAGAGTGCTCAAACAACAAGACGAATTCTTAAAAAACTATTCAATACACCAAGTCAATGAGTATAAAAATCTGTAATGTTATTATATATATTCATAAAATGGTAATGTAAATATGTACGTCGCTAATAACCATAGCTGTTGATGCGACTGTAAACTAAAAAAAAAAAGGGAAATAAGATAAAAAGATACAAATTGATAAGCACATGCTAATTAAATCTGTATGAAATGCATTTATCTGCACCATGTACAAAAGTTGGAAAAGCTCGGGAGAAAAAAAAATCTATAAACTGCGAGGTCGCGTTACCGGCACTTAAAAGCCTTGAGAGAGGCTTATTCAGACCATAGTTTGTACGATGACATTGAACATAAAATAGCACATGATTTCGTGCGTATCTGGTGGGTGCCGAGATGGAGATAAGCTGGAGAGGTTGAGAACTGTCAAGCCGGTTATGAATTAATCTATATAGGAAAACTGAAGTTTGGAAAGAGGAAAGAGTCTGTAATTTTGAGTGTAAACGAGAGGATATCGACGTAAAGTTTGACACGGAAATTTTTCGTCGTTACAGTATCAAATATACAGCAACAGCAGCCGAAGAGCAACGCAATATAGTGGCTCGTCGAGCGGATCGAACAGCGGACGTGGAGCCGTTCACGATTTTCCCCATCAGCTGGTACCGGGAATTCTCTGTCCACCGCCGGGATATCAGACGATGCCGAGTCCTGCGAAACATGTGGTTGTCGCTCAACCTCCACAGGCACAGCAGGCACCTTTGCAGATTCAACCGTCGATTATTTCGCAACAGGCGGTCGCTGCCGCAGCCGCTGCGGCTCAACAACAGTATGCCGCTGTTCCGGTTTCGATGGTTGAGACAGGACGGCAAATGTTGCTAACTGTGAGTCACTGTTTAAAAAAATTTTGTGTCCTTCACGAGAATTGTTATTACTGGGAAAACAGATTACCGAATTACGGCGCTGATTCAGGCAACCAATAATCACTCGAAAATCACGATAGAAATAATATTCGACTATTAAGGAAATTTTCTCATATACGATCGAAAATAATTTTTAGCTGGAAATATGATTTAACGAAGATTACGTATAAACAAAAAAAAATCAGGGTCGCATTCAACATTTGTTTACCCACAATATCGTACGCAAAAAAAAATCGTGACTTGTAACGTCGTTCCCGCGTGTACATAAGTATCCCGTTGTCGGTTTGCAGAACGCGGTGCAAACCTCTTGGCCCGGTGGTAGCAGGCAAATGGCGGCAATCGTGCCTTCATGGCAACAGTTACCACCCCAGCACGCTGCCATACAACAGCCGCTTCTCAGCGACGCTGGTGACTGGGGACGTCCACTTATTGTCGACAGTTCCGCTATTCTACAGGTAGAACAAGTTTTTAACCCCCCCCTTTCCCCTACTGTTTCTCTTGTAATCAATCACCTGACCCTCAACCTAAAAATCCTCCACCAAGATCGCGTTGAAGCATTGTCGTGGTAAGCACAGACGGATTTTGGCGCGTTTAATGGATGCCATTGGTGAACGTTTCCGGCCAAAGTTCAAACAGCTGTGGATTTTGTACCATTAAAATCAATTCTCCCGCTACCCAATCCAGTCCGACCCAGAACGGCAATAAGTACACGAAGACCCGTTTGAAATGTTGACTTTATAAAAATGTCAACTACTCAAGTATGGTTCGATTATTATTTTGCCTATTGAGAGATGTGATCGTGCACTAGCGTATATCAATTTTTTTTTGTTTTTAAATAAGTGATAAATATCTGAGAAAAAATATCCTCTTATTTTTGGACCAAAATATGCCAATATGTCAGGCCGATGGCCAAGTGAGTTGACTTGGAATGCCCCATATATTAACATTTAATATTGCAATTCAACTCACTTTTATTTTTCTTTTTTTTATAAATTATTTTCTATTAATTTCTTGTTTTCAATCATCTATTCGTAGTATTCTAATATTTTATTTATAAGAAAAAAAAGGCACTTAAAAAGAGTAAAAGAAAAAGCAATGAATGTAATGCAAACGATAAATAGCAATGCAACTAATTACCCTTGTTTTGGGGGAAGGATCAGCGGCCAGTATTCCCCGTTACGGAAGTATACAACACTGGTGCACTGGTCGAACATCCGTCGCAGAGCTGGGGCAAACGGAGCGTAACGAAACATCATCAGCATCATCTTGCGGTACCGCAACAATCCCAACACAGACACGAGCACAAGAAGGAGACTCAGCAGCTGAGCCCTGTGAAGAAACGTGTTAAGGAAAGCACTCCGCCGAGCAGCATGAGACGACACTCGCCGACGAATGGACACTGGCAGCAACAACCCATACAGTCTCATCATCATAGCGGCAAACACATGGGCAATCACAATGTCGAGCATCAACAGGTCGCGTCCGTTCGGCAACAAACCATCACCATTCACGATACTCCGTCGCCTGCGGTTTCTGTCATCACAATTAGCGACAGTGAGGATGAAACTCCGGGCAAGTGGTGGGTCGCAATTTTTCTTTCCCTATCTTTTCGTCTTTTTCGTTTTTCTCTCTTACAGGATTAATATGTCGAAAAAAAATGGGCATCTAACGAATGGATAATATCCTCAATTTTTTTTTCTATATTAGTCCCGTATTATAAAAACATATCAAAATTGTACGCATAAAAAGATTCACATTGACAAAAATGACTAATGCCGGAAATATTTTAAAAAAGTTGAATATTTTCTATACGTAGCGTAAATAAATTTAAAGATAATAGTGTCCATTCATTAGGTTAATTGTCCAAGGGCGTATTTATCCTATATGGGATATTTCACATGGTCTCATCCACTTTTTAACAATGCTGAAAGTGTCTTTTTGTTCCGATTGTCACTCAAACATAAATCGGTCGTCCAATCTCATTCGGCTAAAAAAATGGATTATTTGGATTATCTCAAATTCTTGAAAACAAAAGTATTATTTGATGGGCTATATATTGAAGGGAAAAAAAATCAGCAATTTTTATGTCATGGGCGAGAAACGAAAATTCCAACACAAAATTTAACGATGTAAGAAACGACCGTCCCCGACTTTACGTGAATATTTTTTTTTTTTTTTTTTAAATCACTGTTGTAAAATCACGCAGAGTGAGTCAGTTAGCTTTTAGAATCATGCATGAATATCGTTGACAGCTGCGGAGATCGTCAGTGCGGAGCTTGTCAGGGTTTGGCACCTCGCCTGTCTGGCCACGGACGATCAGTCCGCGAAGAGGTCATCCGAAGGTACATTAACGTAATAAAAAAAAAAAACAAATAACACGGAACATGACAAGACATTAATCTGTTTCGATGTCCGTTTTATCTAAGCAGTATTTGCTTTGAAGATGTTTTTCTGGAATCAAAGCATCATCAACGGCATCAAGAAGCTCCGGGCAAAGAAAAACTAGATAACACAAACGTTCGAGAGTATTGCGAAAAGTCTTTTCCCAAAATTCTCAACAAATTTTTAACATAAAATGATCAATTTAACCAGATTATATTCACAAACTTTTGCTCGATTTTTGTAAATAATTTCAATAAGACTTTTTGCAAAATTCTACAACCTTGGTCACTGAGGGAAAAGCGCGGATATATTTTGTTCTCTTCTTCACATACCCTGAAAGAAACTAATACTAAATCGGGTCCTCTGTTGACTTACTAATCGAACGAGACGAAATACAAACACTGGTGGTTATTTTGGAAATTTTAGCTTTTGCAAATCGACGTCAGGTGTGCATTACGAGTATATCAACTAATATTTACACGGGTTTTAACGAGCATTTCACAGGATATAAGTTGATCGCAGTTTACGAATGTCGCAGAGTTGACGAACCAAAAATATTTGCATTTGCAAAACCCAAAGGATGGGCTTCGGCGTATTGAGCAAATGGAAATGAGATTCCGTTTAATATTGAAGCAAGCCAATGCAAAGAAAGAATTACGTTTTGTATTACCGAGTTTTTTTAAATGTATTCCCTACATTTTACTCGGAGAGCTAATCTTTACTTTTTTTTTTTTCTTCTTTTTAATCTTCTGGACCTTGCCACATTCGATAAACCAAGTTTTCCTCGTTTTACGAGTTTGTTGCTTAACGGCTGGTTATATCTGCGCGCTGCAGGAAAAGCGGATCACATAAATACCCTTTGTCGTATATATGACACGTTGGTCGGTGTTTGTTTGCAGCACGCAATCGACACCGCGCATCGTGCAAAATTCTCAAGCTACCCACTCGAGTATCCAGCAGCCGCATAGCAACGGACACGGCAGCTCGCAACACGCCACGAGAGCACAACGGAAAAACGTCATCAGCTGCGTAACTGTCGCTGATAGCGACGGTGAAGCAAGTCCGGCGAGGGCTCACGCGCATCTCTATCAACATCTACCGCAGCAACATCCGCAACCTCAGCATACGACGCAGCATATAAAACACGAGCCACAACAGACACAGCACCACGTTAGGTTTGTCTTGAAAATTTAAAAAAAAAATCTGTTGTCTTGAAAAAAGAAGAAAAAAAAAAAGACAAATCTGTCTTTATTTGACTTCGTCTGAAACTGAGAAAGCCAAAATAGATAAAAATAATTTCTCGTAAAGGTAGCTTTCTAAAAATTCTAAAATAATGAGGAAGCACTGTGCAATGTTCTACTTTGCATCCCTGACTTTTCTCTCGTTGAATAGTTTATCGCATTAAATTCTGCATCGAGATGTAAAAAAAAATGTTATACATCTTCTCTTTGTCAAAAGATTTAATTGAGCTTTTATATTTTTGTTATTGTTCAACAGCAGTTCCGGCTATTCCTCGCAATCGCAAAAGAAGCGTCTGCTGGCCAAGGTACAGTCGGAATGCAACATGATAAATGTTGCGACGAAACCCGAGCCCGGCGTCGAGTACCTAGCTCCTCATCCGTGTCACGCGCCAGCCTGCAAGGAGCCACCGACCTATCAGGTGCGATACCATTTCTCTAATTTCGTTTCATCGTCAGCTAATAATCGCTTTTTCTCCTCTGTCCCTTTTTTAATTAGTTATTATTTATTTAGAAAAAAAAAAAACAAAAACAAAAACAAAACCCTCGACTGTGTTTATCATCTTCCCACGGCTTATCGCATTTTTCAACAGAACCAACGATATTGCAATTTTATTGTTGTTGTTGTTTATCACCGTTCACATTAATGTCATTTTTTCGATAAAATTTTGTTTTCTAGGATGACGGCTATGACATGCATGACTACTTGTTGCAGTATGTGACGACGAGTAGCGCGCATCCTCACCTTCAGGAGCAGCACATCGTATACACGACAGGGGCTGAAAAGAGAATCTCGTGGCCGGGAAAACGGACGGAATATAAGCACGAATATGTGCAACCGCCCGCCGCTCACTCCAGAGATCATCAGAAGTGGACGGTGACGAATCCGGTGCATCAGTATAGGTCAGTACAATAATAATCGCGCGCATGATCATTCGAAAAGACAAAAATGCATGATTCTGCATCCAAATTTATACTGCACGCGTCGAAGACAAACTCGCGAGACTCAATTTTTTTTCATTTTTTTCTGCGCCGGCTATAATATTGATGAAATATTGTGAGATCTTATTCAATTTTTCAACTGTCCATTACCAAAAGTAATTGAAATTAAATTAAACAAAGAATGTAATGACTAAGTAATTGTAATTAAAGTTTAACTTCATCTCAATTACTCTCTCTAATTTGTAATGAGTAATTCTTGTTCTATTATGTCAACGTAAATTTGCTGAATCGTTCGCGAGTGAATTGAATTTGTGATTTGTAAATATGTTATCGTTGCGTACACGTTAAGTCATTAATTATTGGTCTTGGAGAAGAGCCGCGGATGTGCGAAGCATGTTAATTTTTTTTGCATAACGTGGGAACGGTTTTCGTTTGTTGGGTTTTCGTAGGCAAAGCCAGGTGGTGGGGTCGACAGGTCATCCTGGTCATAACCACAGCCACCATGGGCATCCGGCCCATCTTAGTCCCGGGGGTGGAGGTGGCGGTGGTCGAAGCCCCGCTGGCGGGCCGGTGGTCGGGGGAGCCCAACACCTGGGTCAACCCCTTTATCAGGAGTACGCGCACGTGAGATCGCGCGCTCATCCTGTACCGCCGCCCGTTTACGTTACCGCCGCGCCCTCGCAGCCTCCCGCTACCATTCAGCAACAACAAGTGCCCACCTACCAGGGATTCACACCCGGGTGGGTACCTAGACACCTAGTTGATGCATGCATGTGTGTACCATTTATTATATATTATTCTTTTTTTTTTGTTATATCGTTTATCATCAACCACATCAGCGCCCCACATCGTTCTGTAATTGTCTCACGAATTTTTTCCAATTTATAAAACCGATGACATTGCCATTTTTGCATTCGTGAAAAATATACTCGTTGATCTCTCGTTAAGGGGAGGCAGTGAGATCAGTGGTGAGCTGTCTACAATAGTTAAATGCTTTTTTCATGAGGCCAAAATATTCTTTATTTTAAGAATCAACATTATATGGGGCGCACTTCAAGTCAACTCACTTGGTCATTGACCTGACCCTCTTTGGATCAGTTGACACATTATTTTTTTGGCACTTTGTGGCCAAAATTTTTCAAAATTTTGAAAAAAATAAAAAAATTCTTAAATTAAAAAAAGCAACAGAAATTATTCTCGTTCCACTATCGAACTATGGATGGAAATGCTTGTTTTTAGTCCTAAGTTTTATAGAAAAATTATAGAATTTTAAACCTTGTCGAAATTCATTTATACTCAAAAGTTATGGAAATAAAAATTATTTTATAGAGTCAAACAAATGATAAAAATCGGAAAAAATATCCTTTTTTTTTGGACCAAAATATGGCAAAAAAATTCGTCAACTGAGTACGAGGGATTCAGGCCGATGACCAAGAGGGAGTTGACTTGGAATGCCCCATATATTTTCTCTCATCCATAGCACCAGCTGTAAAACAAATCAGATATTTTTCAATGAATATGTCGACGGTTTTTGTCTGACTTTCTCCACTCAATGCATCTTTTGTTTATTTATCGATTCATTTATTATCAATTATTTCATAAAAGTATCCAACTGCACGTTTTAACTTTTTAAACAGTCTTTTCAATATTGTTTTTTTTTTACTTCAAATTTCATGAGAAGATAAAGGGTAAAAAGCAAATGTAACGAGCAACGAAAAAAAGGCTGATATTAACGATCGTTATATTTGTTCTTTATTTTTTATTTTTTTATAATTTCATGAAATTCATCGGGAAAACTATATATAAAGCTGAAACATGCAGGTAACGTTTATTAAGTAAATTAGTGATAAATAAATTGTAGGAGAAATAAACAAAACTTGCATGCTTGAAATTAAAGACAGATGCTCTATTTTATTGGAAACGTGCATGCTTTTAAAATTCCAAACTTCCAAAGACAGATGAAATCTCTAGTTTAAATTTGTTTTCGGTTTCTACATAGTGTCTTGTCCGTAAAAGTAATGTATCGAAAATTGCAGTACGGAAAACTGTACACTCATTGCCGCACGTATTCGCCGCTAGCCCAGAGTCGAAACAGTAGACAATTAAAAAATTATGTCTTGGAATAGACACATGTCTACAACTTCAATCATTTATTCAAGCACAAATATAATTTTCAAGTAAAAAAAAAAATTAAACTCTGAAAATGTTTATTTTTCAATGCCCAAAATTTTAAGAATACATTTTTTTTTTCAAATCTATTCACTGAAATCACTAAAATCGATAGAATGCGACACTTGGCTATCGTAGTTAGTAATCGAACCTTTAGAGACTGGTGACGAAATTATTGAAGAAATTGGAAAGAAAAAGGGAATTTATTCATCACTGTTTATTTTCTTACAATTTAGTAAAAGAGACCGCATTTTTTTTTTTTTTTTTTGGTTAACAATAAAAAGTTTTCTGTCTCTAAAGAGTTAAGGCGGTTGGAACGCTTCTGTAAAATTTTGTAAAGAAAATATACATTTATATATTTTTGAAATTCAACTACTGTGAGGCGCTGTAAACTTCTTAAACTATCTATATTTTATTATATTACGAATGATAAATTACCGACGTATAAATCTCTTGACCAAATATCTAATGTGTGTTATCCCGTTTTTTACAGCTCGTCACCACTAACGTTGTATGATTCTAGTCGCGCGTTGCCACCACCAGCACATCACAGCTCGGCAAGACCATTGCTCGCGAGTCACGCGGCTCATCCATTGCCCGCGCATATGCAACCTACAGCCGTCTACGGTTTAGCTCCGCTCTCTCCAGCTAAGCATCAATATCAGCCTTCCGGCTTGTGGTTCACCGAATAATATCGCTAAACACAGTAATGCAAAGAATAGCCGATTGACGATAGCTCGATCAGCAGGTTCTTGGATGATTCTTGATCGACAAAAATCGATCCCCTCGCCTCGAGAGAGAGAGAAATGGAGAGAGAAAGAGAAAGAGAGAGAGAGAGAGAGAAAGAAAAAAGGGAGAGAAAGACAAAAAGAGCGAATGAAACTCTGCTGACTGCTCCGCTTCTGCATCTAAACGAAATATTCGCATAAATTGAGACAAAACTTAAGCCTGAAACGATTGTCGTACGCTAATCGACAATAAGGGGGTCCCAAAAAAAAAAAAAAAAAAAAAACAAAAAAAGAAATGTCATTTTATACTTCGAGATCTACGATCTCGCTTTCACGTTTTACGCAATACTAAACTTGCCGACTATTGCAAAAGGAAACAAAAACAAAAGAGAAAGCAGCTTCGAAAGCAAAAAAGTTAAGCGAATCAAAGTAAAACGAGCGTCGAAAACACTTTAACAATCCGTCCTTTGCAGAGAGGGTCCCCCTTTGTACTGCCCCTTTTCCGAAAAAAAAAAAATAATAATAATAATCACAGGTGAAAAGAAAACCTGTTGAATTGTCTCGTCTGTAGCAAGGAAGGGTCGTGTAATCTAAGAATCATCGAGAAAACAAAAGACATTTTTTTCGGCGTGTATTGCGAAGAAAGAAAGAAAAAAAACACGCCGGGTTCTCGATTGTCCGTCTTGAACGTATTGTGGAATGCGACGGCGACGATAAAAGGCGCCTTAAGTGGATCGATTATATTTAATAGTGAGTAAGAAAAGTCGCATTTTTTTCGTCTCGCACCGGACTCGACTTTTTTTTTTTTTTTTTTTTTTTTTTTAACTGACCATTAACCATAAAAGGTAAAGAAAAAAAAAGTAGAAAGTCGCGCGATACTTCTAGCATATCAAGTTGAAGTGTTGTTGTATGGTTGTGGGGGTGGAAATTGCTTGGATTCGGCGATAGAACGAAACTATAGTCGTCTCAATGTTGACCGCTTTAGTTTAAGATTTTTATAAAAAAAAAACGTGTACCTCAACAAACAAACAAAAACTGACCACAGAGAAAAAGTGGGAGAGAACAAAAAATCGCTGAATGGTCCAAGTGGAATCGTACATTTAAAAGAAAATAGAATTCGTTCAATCGAAATTAAAAAAACAAATTGATATCAGGTTCTCGTTCGTCAGCCAGGACACGTTTGTTCGTCGCGCGGTTAAAAACGCGGATTAAATTGTACAAATGGGGTGGATTTAAAAAATTGTTCGTGAAAGTACATTTGACGTATCGAGTGGACTCGATTGGGCCGCTTGTTAATTCAATGGCTACAAAAAAATTAAGCTACAATCACAGTGAAAAAAAAAAAGTTGACAAAAGCTGTGACGTCCGGCTTGGCTATTATTAAACTTACCATTAGCCGTAATTAATATTTATCATTTATTTTATTTTATTTTTTTTTTTGTTCCTTCACGCCGCTCGTGAACTCATTTAATCGTGCATCGTTATAGTTTCATTCATCTTAAATCACCGGTTTCTTCGTTTATTATTCTTCTACATAATTGTACATATATATATATATATATATATTGGCCGAGGAAAATCTCGTTTACGATTTCAATTGTGTGTGCTTTCCGAGCGGATCGATTATTGTGCGTTTTGACGATGAAGGGGGGGGCGAAGAAAAGGTCTTTCGGCTTTTTTTCGTGATTAATCACGCGTCACGAGTGCCCGAAAGTTTCTATAATTTCCGCTCGGCTTGACGACTGCGCTTTCTCGTGCTTATTTTCTGTCGCGAGAAAGAATCATTTTTAAATGTACATCCGTTACATTGTGTAGTATTGCGTCGGTGGTCTGCAAAGGTAGAAAGCCAACACTTTGCGCGTTGCTAGAGATATACTTTTTTTTTTTTTTTTTGTCCCGCCAGTAAACTGTTTAGTGGCATGAACGAATTTCGTGCCGAGACATATTATCAGGCCGTTAAAGCTTTCTGGAATTGTACATAGCGAGAGAAATTTTTATCCAGCAAAGTACGGCGATATTTTCGGCACACATTATTATTTGGGGACGCACTCGGTTTAAAGTTAGTTTTGTCATTATCAAAGCTTCCACATACATAGTTATCGAGATACGTAAGATTTTTTTTTTTCTTTTCTTTTCGATCAAAGAGACACCGGATGAGAGAATATTTTAAACGCGACATTCTCAAGGAAACAAAATATGAAAAATATAGAGAAAATGAAAATATCGAGAGACTCTTATCTGTAAATACTTTTTTCATTCGTTTTGCTAGTTAAACCTTCAGGTACCTCAGTTTCTTTTTCGTTACCCAATCATGTTCTTCCTCAAGAATCGCGAGTCATGATAGCAAAAGCGAAGGGGTTTGAAAGAAGGGAAAATCTAATAGGAGTAACCATTTGTAGCTGAAGGGTGGCAGGCGCGGTCGTTTAGCCGAAACCGCGAACCACCGAGCTCGCGAGTTCCTCTATTATTATTATTATTATTATAGTATTCCTCAATTTCTGTATATAGTTTTTAAACAAAAAAACACGGATCTATTTTCCGCCTTTATCGTTTTTTCTTTATAATCTAGTTCAGGGATCTGGAGTAGAAACCTATCGGGAACACCGTTTTTTTTTTTTTTTTTTTTTGTTTTTTTTCCAATCAATGTTCCTTGCCGACGTGTGTACTGTCAAAGTTTTACACAAATGACACGTTTGTCAGTTTAAAAAAAAAACACATTCGATACATCGCTGAGATGTATAGAAAGACCAGGACATAAAAATAATAATAATAATAATAATAATAATAATAATAATAATAACAACAATAGTAATAAAAAATAACGCAAAATGGTGCATAAGGTGGTGTAAATACTGTGCGACTAATTCACTCGCAGGTCTCATAGATTATGTGACTAGTTTAATAAACGTAGCTTGACACTTTGTTTTTATGCGATACTAAACGACTGAACGGTCGTTTTCAGCTTTGCGCGACTAACAAAACAATATTGTACAAATTTCTCGTTTGTGTCTTCATTTATTAAATCTAGAAGGATTAATCAAATTAATATCAATTTAACGAGAGGCGATTGAAAATAAGAAAAATTTCGCACATTCGGTTTATGGAAACAAACATTAATAGGACTATTATTATTATTATTATTATTATTATTATTGTCATTATTATTATTATTACTACTATTATTATCGTTATTGATGTAATTTTGGAGGGAGTAGCAGGGGGAGTTGTATATTTAACCAAGTCGATGTGCCTGTTTGACGACTAAACGTAAATAATAAAAACACATATTATATACTACGTAAAAAAAAAAAAAAAAAAAACAATATACAGAGGTATTAAACTAACGAACTAACGAAGCTAAATGAATGAGGACGCACGTTAATACGTTTAAAGTGAAACATTTTAATCGCCGTAAGTGTTTCGTGTTGTCGAATCGATATTTCATTGTGTAATAACAGGGGAATAAAAAAAAGTAGGCACTTTATTTACGCAACTAGCCCTTTGGTGTTTAATATTCCGCGAGTTAATATCCGTATCGTGAGTTTATAGTTAACTATCGTACAACCGCCGCGTGTTTACCGTCTGTACACGTATGCTTCCACCGAGTATATTTGTAGGATTTGTAAAAGCAGCGAAGGCCCGTTGGATCAAGTCATATCGTCAGACTTTCTTTTTTTTTCTTTTTTTTTTGTAAAATGACCGTGTTTGTAGAGAAGAGGAACCTCTCATTTTTTTTTCAATAGACTTTTATTTTATTTATCCCATAATTTATTACTAATTATTTGAAACAAATTTCTTAGATCTACAGTAGAAAAATAATAGATGAGACTTTGGAGAAACGTTAGCTACGCAGTTATCGATTTGATAAGTGATTTGAGTTATCGATATGAGCGAAAAATATCTAGTTCAAAAATAACCAGTGGGTACTCACCTTTTGCACAATTATCCAGGTGGATTTGGGGCAGAAATTTAGAGATTTGTGGGTCAATTCTATAATTAATCAATTTGTTGGATTACTTAATCACGAAAATATTGAAGAATTATTTGTTTTATTCAAATCTCGACGTGTCAAAGATTTTTTTAAAAATACTCTTTACGTTAAAAAATTGTTAGCGTGAAAGTATTCTTGAAATTTTATAAATAACCGCTGCAATTGTATTGTTTATTACAGAATTTTAATAGTTACTCGACGCTCCTAACAGACTTTTTTTTGGATATTTACAATTATTTCTCTTATGTCGATTGTTTAATATTCCAAATAATGATTTCAATTTTTTCGTGAACGTATTCAGAAAATGCTCTTCTCAAATCATCGGGTCAAAGATAGAAAATATTAACGCAAAAATAAAAGCAGAAGCGACAAAATATTCTTGCAATTCTATGTTTAAATATTTCATATATTTAACTGTCGAATTTTAATAGTAACTTTGCGCTCCACTTTTTTTCCAAATAAAATGTAGATTTTTTTTTCTTTTTTTTTTTTTTTTTGACGATACGACTCCTTGTTGGGTGATAAAAAAAATAGCTATCTGAATAGGAAAACTATAATATTTGACAATGAAAATGAAAATGAACCCATAGTCATTCACGAGTCATTGACGCGCTAAACCATTTGCGACATGTTACAACTGTTACATACCGATTAAATAATTACTATTTCCAATTACGTCGTAAAGCTTCGAAAATTCGGTAAAAAAGAAAAAAGAAACAGAAACAGGAAAATAAAAGAAAAATACACTGAATGAAGGAAAAAGAAAATTGTATACTGTAACTGTATCAGTGGTTCTAGTTGTGATATTTTACTAATGTAATTATATAATATTTAAGTTGTAACATTTATAACATTTTTTTGTATAGAATTATCGAAGGGGGGGAGTTAAAGAGAAGTAGTCGGAGGATAGAAACGTTATTTAATAAGCCTGTGGAGAAAACAGGAGAGCGTCGAATCGCACGATAACCGTTTTCAAGTTGTAAATACATTTTTCTTAATAAACTAAAAAAAAAAGAAAAAAGGATGAAAACGAAAGATTTTTCTTTTCGTTAGGTTTAGATTTAGTGCCTAAAATGTCGACGGGATTGCGTCCGACGTTGAAACAATAGTTGAGAAAAACTGGCAAGTTTTTAGGTGTGTGAAGAAAAAAAAATTGCACTCAGATATAACTTTTCCTACACGATTTAGTGACGGGTTAATGAATGAGACGAGGGAGAGAAAAAAAGAAAAAGAAAGGAAACGCGTGCGAGGCTTCGTATTTGTAGTAGGAAGCGAATGAATGTCGTTAAAAAAGAAAATTAATGTGAGGAGTCACGTAATATGAGTAGCGTTTAATATTCATCGCGTTTTATTGGATAGTTTACGTATTAATAAACTGTATTGAGGAATTAGAAGTGGGAATAACGGTAGATTTAGCGAAAAGCCGAGAGATGAAAATATTTTTGGAAAACAATAGAGAGAGAGAGAGAGAGTGAGAAATATTTGCTCTGTGAATTCTTAGGTCCCCTTTTTCTGTCTTTTTTATTCGATTCGCCAAATCGAATCTATCGCGTTCCCTGAAAATTATCTCGAAGAAAAGAATAACGAAAAATTCTTGGGAATTATTCAGAAAAAAAAAGTAATTAAGAAAAAATACAAAAATTCAAAATCCAAATCTCAATGACATTTGTGTCTTGAAGCGTCCGCGGTTCTATGTAAATAAATTCCATGCATGAAATTAAAAACGCGGTTTGAGAAATTATCACAAAGCCTCCAATGGAGAGAATAAAAATAATCTGGACTCGTTTTTCTACTTTACAGTAGAAAATAAAATAAAATAAAATAAAATAAAGATGCGATTCACAGAACGTGAAGATAATAACGAAAATCACAAAACGATGTAGAATTAGGTTTTCAAATCCAGTGTCCGACTGTTTCGATATTCTCAATGTTCCACTATACCGCTAAAATAAATGGCCGCGCGTTATATATTTAAAGAAGGGTGAAAATAAAAAAAAAGGAAAGAGGAAAAACTTTCAAACTATGCAAACTATTCGGTTAATGCATAATACATCGCATGCATAATCTCACAAATAAAAGTAAAAAAACATTTAAATAAGAAATGAAGAAAGAAAGAAAGAAAGAAAAAAAAAAGAAAAAAAATAACGATAATAAAAGATAGACTATTATTCTTGTACATTTGTAGAATTATCACAGTGAGCGTTTTATCTTCATTGTTTTCTTCGTTAATCTGTTTAGATTCTAGTGAAGTACCTGTGTAACGTCGTATACCCAAATATTTTTGCTGGAATAAGAAAAAAAAAACAAAAACAAAAAAGAGGAAAAAAAATATCGGGGAAAATTAGTAATATTAAAATTGGTACTGAGTAAATCTCGTAGGATTGAAATAATGACTTATTCAAACGGAGAAATCAAAATAAGTATGATCAATGACACACAACCCGCTCGCGATAAATAAGAAAAAAAAAAAAAGAAAAAGAAAGAAATGTTTAAAATAAAACAGCGCACATACTCGTAGGGGATGATACGCAAAATAAAAATCACAGATTTTAGGGAACATTAACGAAAAAAAAAACCGAGTCTCCTATCAATTGTCTGACTAATAGAAGCAGATTACTAACATTATCGGCCGACGTTTTATACGGATGATTGTAAGATTTAAGCCGAGTTTATCACAACATGAACAATCCTATGCGTTTTACGTTACTATACTTTTATCATGTATAACAAACAAACGAAACTGTAATGTATCATAATTTATCGAAGTTTTTAGTTTTAAGCTATTCGCCTGTACTTTGTAATGTTAAATATCGACGTTGCGTTTTAAATGATTATGTTTAGCGCGCTCGCTACTACTAGTAAATATTTGATATTCGTTCGGCGTACTCGAATGATTGGTTCAAAATTGAAAAAAAAACAAAAAAAGAAATTTAAATTATTTTTCGGGGTATGGAAAGCCATTTCGCGTCATGTATATTATAGTATTTTTAGGGAAAAAAAAATGTTCATTCTCGCTACAATCGACAAGTAATGCTCGCGAATAATCTTGCTGTTTATTTTTTAAAAATGCTTTAACATAGAATTTTTCATTTAATAGACAAATTAATGTAGATGTCGCGAATTTTGTTCTATTTGTATATTTAATATTGCTGCTTGATTGCAGTGAAAAATACTTTCAGAATGGCCTTATTATCAATTACATTATTCCTCATACGTACATTTAGCATTAGCTCCAAACCGTATGTGCGTAAAAATATACGCGGGCATTACACCGTCGATTATTACCGTTCAATTAATTTCATGGCAGTGTCACAATCACAGTTGTAAGCCTCCCTTTTTCTCTCATTGTACGTTCACCAATAATTGAATATTACTTTTTTTTCTGACATTTTATTGACAGTTATTAAAATTTCCTTAAAATTTATATAAAAATTGCATGAGAAAAAAAGTAATGGTTTCTCTATTTAATACACAACTCCTGTTTTTCTTTAAACCTAATTTTCTCAAAAATTATTTTTTTTTAAATTCTATAAACTGCCTAGATATTTTATTGCCAATAAATAATTCAATACACAACAAATTTTTAAAAATACATGAGTGAAATTAAAGGCAGGATTGCAGCTGTGATTTCGCCAAAAATTGCCACATTAATCAATAATTATTTTCCCCAACGAATCAGAACTGTCGATGAATTATTTTGTAAATTAATTGAAATTATTGTCGCCCGTTGGTTATCAAGTATTAAGCCCGAATCGCCCGACCGGTGTGCAAATGCGATCAGTTTAATTTCGCAATTGCACACCTTGCGTCAATCGCGCTCCTAATCATATCGTTATAAGGAGCTCGTAGAAATATAATAATTACGTTTAATAATCGTCGATTATAAAGACATATATAAAAATTATATGTACTGTGAATATGTAATGACGCGATTATAGCGAACGATTGTCTTTCCTCCCGCAATGTTAACGAGCGCTAAACTATTTCCATCTCCGACGAAAGTACAAAGCGTAGATATAGCTTGGGAATGGGAATAATTTGCGTGAGGTACACACAAGCAAACAGACTTGGATCGTCCATTAAGAGTCAGAATTTAACAAAAGCGAATTATAAACGTGAAAGAAAAAAAAAAGAAAAGAATTAATAATAATAATAATAATAATTAAAAAAAAAAAAAAAGAAAATGTAAAGTGAGTTTAAAGTCTAGGCTACCAAAATCAATGTGCGCTAATTCCGACGAAAAGCGCGCCTGTGGGTCTTTACATAATTATTGAATTGGTGACAAATTTACTTAACATAGTTTAAACAACAACAACAACAACAAATTCTCTTAACTGACACAGGGGTTTGAAGTCTACTTGATATTTATATTTTAATATACATGGGCTGATTACATTTACTGTATTGTAATTATGATAAAAAGGAAAAAAGAAAAAAGAAAAAAAAAAAGTAATTGATAGCTTTTGGTATCCCGGCCTAGGGCACACATGATGAATGCCAGAACGCGTATATCTCGTGTATAATCCTCATCGAGAATTATATATGAATCGTATATTGTCCCGTGTGAACGATGGCTTAGACGAAATGGAAGAAAAAAAAAAGGGAAAAAAATGAAGATAAAAGATAAGACACATGGTTTGCTGTATATTACTGTAGTATAATCAAACACTAAAGACTAATGCTTAAGGTGATCAATCAAGCTTCGGTATTCGTGATATTTTCGAAGCCGCTAGATACATACATACATATTTATATATATATACATATATGTAAATATATATATATATATATATATGTACATATGTGTGTGTACTAATTAAATACATATTACTATATATTTGAATAATGATGAACAGAGAGATTTAAAAAAATGCAACTTAAATGAAAGAATGAAAAAAAAAAAAAATAGGAAAATACGCCAACAACGTTATAAATGAGAACAACAATAAACTGAAATGCCCGAGTCGCCGGTATCGGTATCTCAAGCATTAACCAGCACGACAAAAAATTATTGTATTTATTAACGATTATCCTCATTTGTATTTTGTTCACTGCGGACTACGAAAAAGTACCTTCAACAATGTATCCCGTTACAGACTTGCGAAACTCCTATTTTCAAATCCCTTATTTTTTGTATCATAAATTGTCGCTCTTTTTTTTTTAATATTTAATTAATTTTCTATTGATTTTAAAATGTGTACATTTTTTTTTTTAAATCGTGGATTTTAAATTCTTTTTATTTATTTTATTTTGTTTTATATATATATTTTTTAAATGGTTTTAAATAAACTGGTTTTAAATAAAAATTCATTCAACAAATATCTGGGAAAAATAATCAGCCTTTTTTTTTTTTCTTTCTTTTTGTCGAAATCATTGTTCTGATTTTTGTAAAATTGTTTGAGCAAACAATACTTCTTTTCAATAATAGATTCAGATATTCGATTGCCAGTAATGCAGCTTAGAGAGATTTGGCTGATATGAAAAGTTGTGTATGGAACCAATAAATGGTGTATTTAAAAAAAGTAACAGAAGAGGTTGCAAACTCTTATCCTGATCTCGATATTTAATAAAAACGAGTTCAATGCCTAATAAATCCACTGGGAACTTTCAATGTATAAGAAATAAAAAAT
This sequence comes from Perithous albicinctus, assembly GCA_964016905.1. Taxonomy (NCBI): domain Eukaryota; kingdom Metazoa; phylum Arthropoda; class Insecta; order Hymenoptera; family Ichneumonidae; genus Perithous; species Perithous albicinctus. Next base: position 20,334,956 of record OZ024693.1, on the reverse strand, counting down.
GTTAAGGATGTGTTTAAGAGTCGACCTTGCATTTACATTTCCAAAAACAGGAAAGTCAATAGCGAGTCGTTAAAAAAAAAAGAGAAAATAAATAAATGAGAAAAACAATTTTAGCTACTAGTTTGGTAAAAAGAAAAATTTCACTGCAGATTGTGAGCTGCATTAAATTTTCAGGATGCATTTGTGCAAATAATCAAATATGTTTTTTTTTTAATTGCTACGCTCAATATATATTAAAATACATGATATTTCAAAAGCAAATAGGGAAATATTAGACAGTAGTCCGATGTTTATAAGTCACAACTTTTGTCCACATTGTTCCTTCGCTTATTCATTAATTTCAATGTAATTTCATAAGGCTAGAGAAATAATCGACGCTAAGAAATTTAGGAAAGTTGAATTAAATCTTTTGATAGGAAATATTTGCCGTGAATTTTCAAGCGAGCATTGGTAACTCAGATCAACACACAATGAAAGTAATATTAAATGTTCTCTCTCGTTTTACTGAATCGATTATAAGAAAATATACCAACACATATTATTGCTTTAATTTTGCAAAATTTCAAGCCTGCAATTACTGCTTTTATCTCGCTGTTACAAACAAGAAATATTTTTCGTTTTGTTTAACACGATTGTTTCAAAAACCCTCGTAACTTTTTTCATGGATTTTTATGACATAGAAAAAAAATGACAAACGAAACATAAAAATTATTCACAAGTAAAATTTATCGATTAATTATTGCAAAATTCTTCGGCAATCGTTTGTGAAATTGATGTCCATTAGTTTTGAATTTACTTTATTTATTTGCTCGATAAAATGTTAAGCTTATTTTTTTTTTAATTTAAAATTTCACGAATTTTCATGAATGAAAAATAAGAAATATTGAGTAATGAAGAAAAAAAAGTAACAAGTTCATGAAATTTATTGCAATAATTTAGCTTTGTGGGAGGATTATTTATTTACTTATAGCCTGAGGCTTCAAATGAAACTTGACACTGATTTGAACTTGTTTATCAGAAAAAAAATTTCTGATAATCAGGACTAGATTATTTTTTTAGTTTCGTTAGTGTCAGTATTTCATCAGGCATTTGAAATGATAATTACTGCACAAGAATTTAATCAAACTAAAAGAATGAAATGACTGTGAAAGGCAATAGGAAAGTTAGAATCAAAATTTAGAAAATAATCATTAATCCAAGAAAATACAGTAAATTTTTAACTAATTGGAGTTTTGTAAACAATAATACATATTTTCCTTGTATAAAAATAATTAGTGTGACACTTGAACGTCTACGAAGAATTCTCGTGAGATTCCTTTTCTAACTGAAAGTTATTTGCAGCGTAGAATGAATTTGGAAACCACACGAGGATTTTAGGTAGGTGAACAGAAGTAAAAATATTAAATGTTCAGGTTTTTTAGGGTTGCACGCATTTATTTATTTTTTTGTTAATTTATTTTTTTTTTTTTGAGGACGTTGAAGCTTGAACTCGGCTAACGTAAAATATTAAATATATGCGACTGAATAATCAACTTATAATGTTATAAAACCCTAAATAAACATAGAAATTTAAATACTGTAAAGAGCAAAACCTAAGGTGAATATAAATACTGACAAAAAAAGAAAAAGAAAAAATTGTGCACGTGCGTAATGAATGAAGACCAGGGTAATCGTACAGTAAATATCTGTATTGTAATATACAATTGTACGAAAATAGTTCTATAGATAATATACACAATTATGTGTATCGGTGTGCCTGGATGCGTATTTGTAAATCGAAAGAAAAAAAAAAACTGCTAGTGGCACATCTTGTTGTAAATATAAATATATTTAAATGGTGACGAGAAGTTACCACACGACATTTAATGAAAATAATATCAAGGAAGCAACAATTGTAGATTTGCCGATTGAAAATTATTGAGCGTTATTTTAGTGGCGAATTTTTCCTTTTTTTTTTTAGTACTACAGATCGTAGCACTATTGTGTCTACAAAAAATAAAATATATAGAGAAGTAAGATTTAAAAAAAAAAAAAAATGTACCTATTGTCTTATAGTCTGCCTTAGACTGTATAAAAAGAAATTAACACACACACACATTGCTCGTTGTGCTCCTGCGTAGGTTTATATTGAACGATCTTGACTGTACTATATTTCGTAAACACGTCGGACCAAGTTGTTTCTTGCCAAAAAAAACTTTTGTGATTAGATTTAGGCGAGCTCGTAAAGGTGATACTGAGAAAACTAATACATTAAAAAAAAAAAAAAGAAGAAGAAAAAAGAATTATATCATTATGCGTATATTTGTAACAATCTTCATGCTCCTTAATTATTACCACGTTAAATGTCAGCCTAAAATTGGAGCATCTACCGAGACTCACCAGAGAGATGAGCGAGGATTTTAATAATAAAAAGAAATATATTCAAAATACTTTTCAGTTTGAATAACTGTAAACGATTATCGAGAAAAATTATACGATTTATAAAGATTAATTATATGAGTTTTTTGGTATTAATTTGTGAAGGAGATTGATAATCTTAATAAATCATATAATTTATAGTTATTGTTACCGAAAAATATTTTTAACACATTTTTACATCGTCCAGCCCGACTTTAAAATCATTATTAATGTCACTCGCATTTGTAACCTGGTGAAGTTTGCCTTGGTAACAAAAAAAAAAATTACATTCTGCTGATATCACACGCTAGTTAGGATCTCTAATAGTGCCGGAAAAAAATAAACTGTCGTTTAGCGGATTGGAAATATCTCTGTCAATGCTAATCCGCAAATTTCTCATGGTTTATAAATGTTTTTTGTGTCATTGATGAATTTTGTAATTAATTGATATATCGAACGGTCATTAGAATAGTTTTTAACGGAGCTAGAAATTCCTTAGATCTTGTATAACGGAACGAAGACTACCACAATTTTAATTAGACTCGGTGTGTGGATCGACAACCTCGTAGAGCGCAGGCAGCTAAAACGAGTCCTCTATGGCCTATGTCCATTTTTTAAAAACGAAAACAACTCACCGATGAAATATTATAGAGTCTGTTCTAGACTGGCTTTTATCAGATTAGATAGTACGTCGGAAAGAATTGAAAAAAAAATCGAAAAAAAAAAAAAAATTGTAAATGTACAAGGTAAGCTAAACGATTACTACAATTTTACATTGAAGGGAAACAAAATACTGTTTGAAGGAGACAACATTTTTGAAATTTTCTTTAAGACCATGCGAGAGAGTGGCAGAGATTAAACGTTTTACGCAGGTTCGAGCGCTTCGGACTAGTTGAAATCGGTGCAAAAATGTTTGTTCATTAATAGCGATATGGATTTGTACAAAAAATTCATTGATTAATACTAATTTTCTTGGAAGAGACTGAAAAAAAATATCTCTCTTCCGAAATTGTCGATCCATCGATTTTTTTTCTTTTTTTTTCTCAATATATGGCTATTGGATGTTTCTTTGGGTTTTATGAACACATGCATATTGCTCTGTTCTGCGGTAAAATCAACCATAAATTATTGTAAAAAAAAAGAATAACGAAATTTTTTTTTGTCAATTTCTCAGGGATTTCCTCACTGACTGACTCGATCCTAAACTGAGTTACGTCTGGTTGATTTTATGGTTAAACCTCAATTTTCGAAAGCTTTTGAATAAATTTTAGTAGAAAATCAAGCTGTTGGTGGAAGAATTAAAAATAAGAATTCAAATTCGTGACGTTAAATTATTTTCGATTTTTTGTTTTCTTAATTAATCACAAGTCGATGAGAAAAGTTGTGGAAAATGTTTGTCTATTTCTTCCGATGTTTTGCCATCCGATTAAGTTTAACGTACGAAAAATTAATCCGATGACTAAGTATCGTTGAACAAATTAACTATGTAAACACGTGAAAATCCATAGGTATATTAGAAATAATTTGAAGGAAGCAAAAAAGAAAATTGCTCGCGAACCGATTACACACTTATTAAAGAACAACAACTACTACTACTACTACTACTAATTATTGTACTACAAAATGAATGTTGCCTTTTTGTCACCCTCATTAATGGGAACGACACGAGAATATTCATAAATTATGTACAATTAGCAATTCTAAATAATGTGTATATTAAAAATATTATTATGTATAAAAGTGGTGTGTGTCAATTAATTGTGAATCAACGGACTCCCTTCGTTCTTTTAAATTCATTTTCATTTCTCCAGCTTTTTATTATTTATGTTTTTTTTTTTTTTACAATATAAATACGATATTTCAGTGAAAAGAAAGAGATAAGACGTAACATTTCTGTGAATTTCTTAAATGTGCCTTTTCACTAGACGCGCTATGATTTTACGCTGTTATTCGATGTCGGAAGCACCGCCGCTACTTTTGGCACTACTTCAGTTACTTTTGAAATTACCGCGGCGACTGTCGTATTCGGAATGGTAACGATTTCGGGTACCGGGATTACGGGGCTTTTCGATGGATCGTAGAAAAAATATAGCATAAAGCCTGCCGCTAGCAAAATATGCATACCCAAGATTGCCGCGACGTAAATCGCTTTCTGCTTGCCTGAAATAAACGATGAAAAAGTCAATAAACTTCTGTAAACACATGTGCGCTTTAATAAATCATTTATCGGTAAATCCTTTCGATAAAAATCCGTTTAAAAATGCTTTTCGATTTTTGAAGAAGGGATTCAATCAGGAGGATAGTGCTCACCAGATATTATTGGCATCAGAGATCTGAGCAATACTCCTCCTGACAAAATTGTCGCTATTCCACCGATAGTCCATTGTAACCAGCCAATTTGTATGGTCCACAAGAAAGTTGTGGGGACGTAGATGGCGAGTGAATAGCCATAAAGACACAATAGCTCCAGGAGACCAGGAGGAGAATTGGACTGCGAATAAACAAAAACAATGATTATTATCTGTTGCCTTTTACTTTTCGTAATACCTTATTGTCTTACTCTTCAAAAGATGTACCAAGAAAATTATATTTTTTACGTCTCGAACGGGAAATCAGTGTAAACGAAGACGGATTTAAATTCAGGAGACATTTGATGTTAAAGAAGAAATGTATGGAATAAATTTATAGAAAAATAAGAATGCTGAATTTTCACAGCCAATAATTAATGACATATTTTTGGCGATATAAAAACGATTTATCTTGAAAATCACGATTTTAACTGCTTCAAACTGCTTTCATAAATTTTCTTTCCACTTGAGAATCAAATGAAAAAATAAGAGAAAGGTAGAAATATAAAGAAGGCTGATTCTGCCATACCTCTATCAACTCATCCTCTGTATTTTCTCCAAAACTGTTGGTCCATCTGAGTGCTCCCCAAAGTATCAATGGCAACAACCACGCGTACAGAAAGATACAAGTAGCGGCATAAGACACCAGATTAAAGTCGTACTTCCAATGGAATTTACCGCTGTGCACTGACTGCAGGTAATTAGCAATGTTTCCGCTAATGGCTATAGCGAATACAAGGGTAACGCATACCCAAAACGGACCGTACAAGTCTGGATTCGGGCGAATGTATGATATTAGGTAATTGTCTGTACCATATGGAATCATAGATCGTTTTATTCGTTGTCCAACATCGCTCGTACTGACGTTGAAGTATTTTTGGTAATATTCTAATGTCCAAAAGCTCCTTGGAGTGTCAGCTATAAATTATTATAAAATTATTATTATTATTATTATAAAATTATTATTATTATTATTATTATTATTATTTTAGCATATTTTTCATGGTTTTACCTAATTAAAAAAAAGCAATATTTTGAGATTTTCACGTAGTAAAATTTTTTTTTTTTTTTTTTTTTTTTTTTTTGCCGAATTAGCTTAAATTTGGTTCACATATAGACTATCTTGGAATAAGATTTGATTTAAAATATTATGCGAATCAGTCGAGTGGTTCGAATTTTACAAAATTTTGCATTTTTTTGAGAAAAAAAAAAAAAAAAAAAGGCCGTTTGAACTAAATTAAGCCTGCAAAGTAGAACCTTGCAAATTACTCCCTCATTATTTCGTATCGTTGGCAAAACTTTTCTACGAGAAAGCCAATTTTTTTCTAAACCTAATAATTTTCGTACGATTTCGATTTAATCGACAAGATGACGCTCGGATTGATGACTGCTGTTGCTTTAAGGAACAATGAATTACCGTCATTTTTATGTGAGGGCATGCCCTGAAGATCCTCGATCATGCCAATTCCCGTGGAATCATTGCCGACGTTACCGAAATTAACCTGATGATCCGGAGAACTGACGTCGAGTTGAGCCTGACCAGCTCCGCCCGAACGGTTAATCGGCGAAAAATCTTGAAACGATATAAATTGCGAGTCGTTTGACTTGCCGAGAAGATCACCCTCCATCGTGTCTTCCGTAACGGTTTTTTGTTTTTTCTTTTTCTCACCACACTTTTCTATCACTTTTCTTTGGCTACTTCACTACTCCGTATGCAGTTCGTGCTTTTGACAAGTGCCAGGCATTCGAGGCTATTATAACCTACAAATACCAGCTACGTTGGTCCACAACGCAGTCGCCGTTGATATCACAGACGTCTTTTTTTTCTGCTTCGTTTTTTGAAGTTTCACGGGACGACTGCGCATCAAGTAGAGACGATCTTCTTTATCATCGAGGCTATATGGGCGAAAGTCTTCAAGGGCAAAAAAAAGATCCTAATTTTTCCTAATTTTTCATGTCAATTTTTCAGGATGTTGGTCTGGTCGAAGAAAGAAAACGTAGGAATTTTTTCAGATTTTTTTTGTTGCCTATTCCAGCGATTTAAAATCGCTGAAAATAATCATTGTTTATTTTTTAACGCCAATAATACGGCTCGCATAAAGAAAATCATGAGGACATGAAATTTTGGATTTTAAGCGTACTTTCCAACAAGATTTTTTGTAGAATTCTCCGATTTCATTTTATGCTATTTTTCAATTAATCAAAGTTCCCACTTTTTTCCCTCCGAAACGGCATTAGAGATTTAGTTGAAATTTTCACATTTTGCTCGTCGAAATTCCTAGAATCTTGAAAAAAATGGCGAGATGGGCAGCAATTTCGCTCCTTTGATGTTATCATTTTTTTTTGTGTGAGCCGTAGTATTGACGTTAAAAAATAAACAATGATTTTATTTTCAGAAATATTTAATACCTGGAATATACAATTAAAAAAATCGGAAAAAAAATTCCTACGTTTTTTCTTCAACGAGACTAACATCCTGAATAAATTTGAGAACGTTTTGTTGACATGAAAAATTGATTGATGAATGCCGTCTCGGCAGCACCGATTGCAGAAATACCATAAATTTTAAAAAAATGCGAAATTTCACTTCGTATAATAATAATAATTTTTCACGTCTTTTCTGTATCTCGTTTATTTTGCACAAATTTCAAATTTTAATAAACATGTATTCTTATGTTTAAAAAAAGGAATAAACATGAAGTACTTGAAAAGGCAAAACAAAAATGTATCAAAATTGCTTTTTTTTTTTTTAAAGAAAATTATTGTCACAGGTATTGAAAATGGAAAATATTTTGGATACATTTTTATTCAATTTTATTTCAGCAAAGAAAGTTACTAAATATAACTGAATAATTCTGAAACACGAAGCAATGAAAAACTTTTAATTGCCAATTGTCTCAAAAACCTTTTCTTCATTCGTGAAAAAAAAGTAATAATAATTTCCACGCTTTCGTATTATAATTACTCATAGTTATTCGAACCGAAAAAATATGTTTTTATTAATTCTAGTTTTAATATTGTCCGTCACTGGTTTGTTAATATCGGTCGGCGAAAACTTCTAATTGTCTTCTCAGTGAATTCAACGAAATTAATAAAGTTCGAAACGGCTGTTCTATCAGTATATATCAAGACGCTTCATCGCTATCTTGGGATAAATGGCCACAGAGTCTCGCCATATTATCAATTATTTCATTACATTTGAATGTTATAATTTTGAAAAAAATTTCTAAAACACTCTAGAGTCGCATACAAAAATTTACTTTTTTTTTCATTTTTCTTTTTGTTGAATGAAGGCCGAAAAGAATTTTTATTTCCCAAAAAAAGGTTTTTCAGAATTTTTTCCGATTTTTAAAGTGTCTTTTTAGATTTTTTAAAGTTTAATAATTTCTCTTTAAAAAAAATCGTGGACAATTAAAAATGTTATAAAAAAAAGTTAAAAATTAGAATTAGTGTTTTTAAGAGTTATGTCAATCGTATAAAAAATTGCGAGGCCAAATCGGAAGGGTCAAGGGTCGATATCAGGTGAAATGCCCTATATGTTGACACCCTCTTTCTACGCACCTTGATCGTGTTTTTGTTATAATTGATTTTTAGGCGTCAATTAAAACTATTATAATTATCAAATTTATAGGTTAGCACATAATTATAAATTATTAATAAAGACCTTATAAGATATATATATATATATATACGTTGAGAGCAGAATTATGAGAGTAGACGACTGAAGGATGTCAAGCGGATGAAATAGCGAATAGATTATTTCTGATGTGATATATATTGAGTTTCGTAGTTGGAGTTCCGGGAAAAGCAGCGAGCTGCATCCCCGCAACCCGTTGAGCTGTAAGCTTTTAGGATTCAATTGAGCGAGTATCCTTTTATCTATATATAATACGTGCATTTGAATACTTGTGAGATATCTGTTTGAATATAATCACTGATTATCTACTATTCACTTTTCAAGGTAACACGCTCTCAAAGTTAGCATCTAGGTCACATCGAATGGGCACCTCTGCATAATGACGATTTTTCTTAATTAAATTTATATTATATATTTCTTGTTCTACTTGAAAATCGTAATTTCTATGTGTTTTAGAATTTTTTTCATCGACTAAAATCAGCCGAAAATACATTCGTGTTTTGTTGCACTTGATTGGCTGAAAAATTGAAATTAACATTAAATATCTCAGCCATTTGTAGTAAAGTAAAAAAAAAAATATATCCACTTCCTCGACTGCAAAGTTCAATTTTTCACTAAAAAAAGCCTCGTTTCAACATCTTTTGTATTCGACGAAATTTTCTCGTCGAACTAATGTGATATAACCTTAATTTCTATTGAAAAAATAATTTTGTGAGACTACAAAATTTTGTAACATTTTCTTATTTCTACTTTTTCTTTTTGTTAACACAATGAAGCTTATACGAGCACTTGAATCATATGCATCAGTTGCACCGTAATTAATCACTTTGGTGGATCAATAACGAACTAATTGATGTCACATATCAACTTCAGCCTGGAACAGCTCGTTTGTTGAAGTCATCCTACGCTATTAGTGCTACACATAAATACATTATAATTTTGCATAAGTAGCTCATTGTCTCCCGTTAAAAATGAGCCATCAACGGCTCTCGTACACATATTTTTCGCAAAGTTATAACTCTATCAGTAAAAGAAAACAAAATTCTCCATATGTTTAGTCATATGGAATTTGTGAAACCTCGTTGAGCGACCTCTACGAAAAAAAACCGTTACGAAGTTCACCTTGTACGAAGGTGCTTTTTTTTTTTTTGCTGCAAGGAATGTACGATGATTTTATATAAATTTGAATCGTTGAATGTCAGCTCGAGAGTTGTTGTCCTCCCATTTCAAATCACATTTCACTTTTTTTCCAACGACGTTATCAATTTTATATACCTATATATACATTACAGCCGTACATCCGAGTAGGAACTTTCATTAGTGTGCAACTTTAATACCGATAACGAACCCATTGTCGACTCCACGTCGAATTTTTTTGCACGAATATTTCTCACTTTTCCTACCCGAAAAAAAGAAAATTGCACGCTATTGTTATAAATCTATGCAATCAAGGCTGCACCGTAAAAAGTATATTGAAGATGATGTAATTTTAACAACATTTCACTTTATAGTGAAAAAGCTTTGTTTTCATTCAGCTTGAAAATCGTCTGAAACAGTTTGAGGCTAATTAAATAAAAACTCCTTGAAATTTCAAAACAATCGTTTTTTATTGTCAGCTAAGATTTTTCTAAATTTGCTGGCTACTTGAATTTGACTATTGAAAAATATGCCGAATAATCTTACGATGGGGTTATGAAAGATGGCTCAGAGTGTATTATATACATTATAGAAAACAAAGGGCATATAGTGAAGGCGAGGCGATCACGTGGCAGGCACATCGGTCCCACAGCTTCTGGACCACGTGAACAGTAAAGCAGAGGATTTGTCCTCTCTCTCTCTCTCTCTTTCACCCTTCGTAGCGAAAGTTGCGTAAGCACTCCGAGCGATATTGTCTATCTCAACGATATATAACCGAAGCTTTGGATTTGACAATATCTATTTGCTCACTTGTTCGCTCATCGCTTTACCGGCCGTGAGCGGGAACGCGATGGATTTTTCCCCGAAGCTCGACCGACAGGATTTCACGTTGCCGCTCGAATAATTAACAATCGATTGTTGCGCAACAACGCTAACACCATAATCCCCCTTTCTCTCTTATACATCTTTATTCGATGCAAACGTTTGCATATATATATGTATATATATATATATATAAGAGGGATTTTGTTCTTTCGTGCAGCGCAATAACTTGACTGTGAATTCGGTATATATACGAGAGTTGTATTTACAGAGTCTATATACTTCGCTACGATTCTTGAATAAACACGAGATTGAATAAGAGATAGCGGAGGGTAGCTAAACAAATAAATCGTATTCTTCAAGGAAGCTTTGCTTGGTAGCCATTGTGCTAGGGAATTTTGCGTGTCGGTGACACGAGTTTAAAGAGCTTTCTTTAAAGACTACACAGATGTATTTGATATATATTGTTGGACGGAGAGGGCTTTTAAAAACAAACGATTAAAATCTATCGAATGAGGACGAACTTTCTTTTTCTGATTTTTATTTCTTCAACGCTGCGATATTTAGGCTTCGATCTCCACAAAAAGTCTTCGTACAAGGTGAGCTTCGTAACGGTTTTTTTTTTGTAGATGTCGCTCAACGAGGTTTTGCAAATTCTATATTACTAGAAATATGGAGAATTTTTTTTTTTTACTGATAGAGTTATAACTTCGCGAAAAATAAGTGTAGGAGAGTCGTTGATGGCTCATTTTTACCGGGAGACAATGAGCTATTTATACAAAATTACAATGTATTGATGTATAGCGCCAATAGCGTAGGATGATAATGATAATAAACGAGCTATTCCAGGCTAGTCGCTGAAGTTGGTATGTGACATCGATTGGTTCGATATCGACCCACCAAAGTGCGTAATTACGGCGCTACTGATGCATACAATTCAATTATTCGTATAAGCCTCATTGTGTTACCAAAAAAAAGAAGTAGAAATAAGAAAATGTTACGAAATTTTGTAGTTTCACAAAATTATTTTTTCATAAGAAATTAAATCTTGTGCATTTTTTAAATCAAATTATCATCAGTTCAACAAGAAAAATACGTCGAATACAAAAGATGTTACTAACGAGGCTTTTTTTCGTCAAAAATGTCCACATTTTTTGTTGTTATTACTTTGTTCTCGATTTACTCTAGTACACGCGTTATCCACAGTCAAAGGGTTAAAGTGTAAATTATCAATTGGCCCTGTCGTGACGCCAGTTTAAGCCGGAATGCAATTGTTCGAGGCAGGGTTTGGCTATTTCAACCCGGGTGACAAGCGGTAACGTAAGTGCGGGTGGTACGTTAATATTTTAGATTCAATTTCCGTAGCTCAACTCCCATATGGCGACTACGATCACAGGTGTGCTGTGTGTGGCCGCCTCTGGCACTGACGATATCCGAGCTTTCTGTCCGAAATTCCGAACATCCGAATGCTCCAAGCGTGATATCGAAATTGGTTATAACTGATATTTCTCGGAGACTCTTGGGAGCAGACAGCAGAGTACGAAGCCTTTTTATTTTACTCTGGAGAGTTTTTTCTATACGAAGGTTAAAACTCTTTAATAGCTCCACTTTACTCAAATTTCCGCTGTTACATTCTCTGCACTTTTTTTCTCCTCCTCTCCAATATTTGTAATAATTTGTCAAATTTTACATATATATATGCGTATATAGTTTCATGTTTGTCACAAGTGTTCCAGCACCGCCGAAACTCATTTGCAGTTAGCTCAAACAGTGGAGACGCAGCGGCTGTTGTGACAACGACCGCCCGATAAGCGATGTCTTAAAGCTACAGCAGGGAGAGCGGCTTATTGCTATGGATTCATGGTTTAGAAGTTCTGTATCAAGCTTCCACCAAAATCTGTAGGAATAGTGATGGAGAAGAGACTTTGCTCAACATGCATGCTGGAGACAAATGTTGTGCGCGACGGATTTTCTGTTTAATGGCATTTTTAATGTAAAAGAGTGAAGCCATGTTTTCACTTGAAATAAAAGTGAAATAATTTTGTCGTTAACATTAAAATAAAAATCAGCGAATAAATGAAGAATTTTTTGTTTCTTTCCTTGTTTAATGTTACGAATTAACGAGAGAGCTATTTTTAGCTGTACGCGTACAAGTGTCGCCCTCTAGGCGGCGATCGGACGCGTAAGAAAGGTGAGTGATCGTGAGTTCCGCGCATGCGCCGAGTTTCGGATGTTTACATTTTCGAGTTATTTCCGTTTATACTCTAACAACCAATAATAGGCTACTAAACATGGCAGAGGAACGGCTTTTTTTACGGCTGATCTCGCCACTAGGGCGGCGCCATTAGAGATACCCAACTAGCGTTATTTCATACAGTTTCTTGTTTAAGGTAGCTATAGCAGTCCAGTTGAGTCAAATCACCGTCTTGAAAAGAAAAATTGTTCAAGCCTAAAAATGTGTATCGATTCGATTTATGCGAAATCGATTGATAATTAAGTGTCTTGATCGCTGGTACCAACTTCGTATAGTCAACAAATACCTTTGATTATTTTCTTTTTATACTTTTTTTTTACTACTCTCGGGAGACGTCAAAGTAGAAGTGCCAAAGTCATTGGACGTTTTACATAATGAACAAGTTAACGACATCAGAAAAGAGGTCGCCTAACTGCTGTACAAAAAAGACTCGCCAGTTGAATAATTGCAAACAAATAATTGAAATCTATTGTTACAATTGTTATAAAAAAAAATAGGGTGTTATCCTCCTATAAATGTTATGAATTATTTCAGACTCTTTTTATATGCAATTTTTTATTGAATATTCATTTTTTTTATATATAACTTTTTATTGAATATTCATTTTTTTTATATATAATTTTTAACTGAATATTCATTTTTTTATATAAAATTTTTTATTGAATATTCATTTTTTTTTATATATAATTTTTTACTGAATATTCATTTTTTTTATATATATTTTTTTATTGAATATTCATTTTTTTATATATATTTTTTTATTGAATATTCATTTTTTTATATATAACTTTTTATTGAATATTCATTTTTTTTATATATAATTTTTAACTGAATATTCATTTTTTTATATAAAATTTTTTATTGAATATTCATTTTTTTTATATATAATTTTTTACTGAATATTCATTTTTTTATATATAATTTTTTGTTGAATATTCATTTTTTTTATATATAACTTTTTATTGAATATTCATTTTTTTTAAATATAATTTTTGTATTGAATATTCATTTTTTTTGTATATAATTTTTTATTGCATATTCATTTTTCCTTAAACAATATATTTGTAATTTTTTTAAAAATACTTATTGTATATTACTATGTATAACATAGCAACTTTAGGAGTTTATATCTCTCTAACTGAAAGATTAATCATTTTTAAATAGCACTAAAAAACGTGTTTTACCGCGCTGAACATACTTTTATGTCAGAAATTAATCTTCGAATTGTCCAAACGCTAAAGCTACATTCATTTTCTTCATGCTTCATCTGATTTCCAAAGTCGACGAACCTACTCGAATTAAGAAAACTCTGAATTTACAATTTCTTTCCCATGTCGCCAAACATTAAAATCTCGACAACAACAAAAAGCACATAGGTATATTTTCCGAGAAAAGAAAGCTTCCTTGATGACTACATGAGAAATGTTTGCACTATAGTAACGTCGATGGCTAATTGGTTACAACATTTAGCCAACATTTTGCTCCCCCCTCCCTCCACCCGCAGTGTGGAGTATAGAAAGGCTGATGCGCCAGTTAAGAGCGAAGCGAATGAACGTTTGGGGAGGGGGTTGAAACGGCGTCGGCGTCGAAGTTAGCGTCGGCGTCGAGCGCGGCAATACCGATATCGCAGCTATACGAGGAAGCATAACAAAGGATGGCTCGCGAGGATTCGTCTCGAGTAATGCGAAAGCTCAATCGAGACATCAGTAGACGCGCAAACTTTACCGCGCTCGCATGTTTTGGCAACACGGTGCGTTATACAGATCCACCGGCAACGGATTTTTTCGTTAGATCGGGCGTACCTCGACACTTTTACTCGCTGAGTATGCAAACGTTCTCGCGAACAAAAGCGCAGTGATAGCGATGTAGAAAAAAAAATGTAATCGCCGCGACAATATTTTCTTGCACTCTCACAAATTAATCCTATTAATTCGTCCACCGCCAGTTTCGTCGCAAAACTTTTCAATTACCGCAAATGGTATGTACTTATCTTTTTTTATTATCTTTTATTCGTCATCTACCTCGGATTACAATGTCAACACAAAGACTATCGGAATTTTATTTTAATCAGAGGTAATGTTCACCATTTCGCCACGGATTTTTTTTTCTCCTTTTTTGTTCACTTAAATTATAATTTCGTGATTTATTATTCATGGACTGTTAATGATGTCATTTTTTCTTATTTGAGTTTGAAACTGGATTGAATTTCAAGTTTTTTATTTAGAATAAATGGTGAAAAGATGAAATCGTAGATATGCATTTTTCTTTTCGATCTTTTTGCAGCTTTTAGTTGGGTATGAGCAGACATTCGCGTTATAGTATTTTTTTAACTGTATTACCAATTTTATTGAAAATATCGGTTGATAAAAAAAGTTTTATAATTGAGGGATAATGTTTGGTCCTATTACGTGGCAAACTTCAACACTATATTTCGAGCTTTTCTCGAGTTCGAAGAAATTAAAGAACGAGGCAGACGTGACTCTTTCCTATGCAGTAACGATTGAGCAAACTTTCGATCCCCTACAATCGCTCCGACAGAATCTCGGCTATGCACACTTCGTTATCTACGAATTCTTCATCTCTCAATTAGCAGCATCTTTAATATTCGTCTCGCTGCACTTTTTGGCGATAGCAACGTTTTTAATATTTACGGAAATTACGGAGCGAACATTTTTCTTTTAAATGAAATAAAAATAAAATATTTATAAAATATAAAATATAAAATATAAAATATAAAATATAAAATATAAAATATAAAATATAAAATATAAAATATAAAATATAAAATATAAAATATAAAATATAAAATATAAAATATAAAATATAAAATATAAAATATAAAATATAAAATATAAAATATAAAATATAAAATATAAAATATAAAATATAAAATATAAAATATAAAATATGAAATATGAAATATGAAATATGAAATATGAAATATGAAATATGAAATATGAAATATAAAATATCAAATATCAAATATAAAATATAAAATATGAAATATGAAATATGAAATATGAAATATGAAATATGAAATATGAAATATAAAATATAAAATATAAAATATAAAATATAAAATATAAAATATAAAATATAAAATTTGTATGACTATTTCGAAGAAATAAATTATTTCATAGTAATTACATTTGACTACATTTTTGCAGCAATTAATGGAGTTCATTAATGTAATTACATGTGTTGATTAATTTGCTTTGTATTAAATACATTTTCTAGCAAATTGGTCAGTAAATTAGTCTACATTTAAGAAAATTAATTACAGTGCACACTAACTTGGATGAACTCTTAAAAAATGATGGGTCGTAAAATGAATGGAATAGAATTTTGAGAGAGCAATAAGAGAAGAGAGGAGTGAAAGAAAAAGAATGAATGTCCAAGATAAAGTAAGAATGAAGAGTGTTGAGGAAAGCCAAAGAAATGTAAATAAACAAACACTCAAGATAAGCGTGAAGAGACAGTCGAAATGTAAAACCTATGTAAAAATTCTAAAGCCCATAGGACAAAAATGCCAAATAAATAATAATAAAAAAAAAAAAAATAATGCATATTCAATTGAAAAGTATTTGACCCAAGAGTTGAATATGCAGCTATAAAATACCAACTATTAAAATCAATTTGAATTTCGTCTATTTTTGTAAAATTAATTTTTAGCGCTCACTTATTTTTCGTCCATAGACACGTAATTGACATGACATCTGGTTCAAGGTTTCGCTCGATGGTTCCACTGGTTCTCGCGTT
This sequence comes from Perithous albicinctus, assembly GCA_964016905.1. NCBI lineage: Eukaryota > Metazoa > Arthropoda > Insecta > Hymenoptera > Ichneumonidae > Perithous > Perithous albicinctus. The sequence continues at coordinate 20,318,602 of OZ024693.1, read as the reverse complement.
AATCACGTACCTATTTAGCCACTAATTGGCCTCGTCGCGCACTGTCATCGTCGTCCACGTCGTCGTCGTCGTCGAGATCTTTGTTGCAATCTCTCTCACCCTCGAGGTTTCTTTTCTTTTCCCTGCTGAGCTTTCCACTGGGGATCCACTGCGAAAGCTCAATATCATTTATTTCTTTCTACTTGCTTATTCGAAAGCTCTCTCCAGCTTTGTTGTTTCTACTCGTATGCCATATTAAGGCACGAGTTTCACAATTTGGAAACACACGAATTTAGGTACCAAAGGTTCTGATGTATAAAAGAGAAAAAAAGTAGAACCTTGCAAATTGCTTCCTCACAATTTTTTATCTTTGGCGAAGCTTTTTTTTTTTACAAAGCTAACTCGATGAAAAAGTATGTTGATCAATTTTGGCTTCCTCAGAGGAAGCTTTGGAAAAAAAAGCTTTGTCAAAGATTGAAAATTGTGAGGAAGCGATTTGCAAGGTTCTACATTTTTTTTCTTTTATATATCAGAGCAATTATTGAATAAGGAAATACCTTTGGTACCTCAATTCCTCTGTTTCCAAGTTGTGGAACTTGTGCCTTAATATCGCATACGAGAAATAAATTTGACGCAAATCGATCGAGCGGCTCAAATTTTATGAAATTTTGCATTTTTTTAAAAATGATTTTCGAGCTCAAACAAGCCTGCAAAGTAGAAAATCTAGGAAAAAAAAATTCACGAAAACTTGATATAAAATCAATGTTAATATCCATTGAGCGGTTGAAATTCGATTTTAAGTTGTTTTAAATGCTTTTAACTGATTTAAAAAAAATGAAAGTAATTTTAGACGAATTTAAACATTTTTTTTTTTAATTTAAAAAAATGGAAATGAATATAAATGATTGAAAGAGAAGAAATTTTAATAGAATTTTCAGTTCAAATATTTTAATTAAAAAAATAAGGATCAGTTTTAGGAAAATAAATTTAAAAAAATTGAGATATTTCAGAATATCGTCTCATCATAATGATTGATTGACATGGCCAGAAGTGGTATATAAAATTTGATTGTTTTGTGTGCTACATTTGCCGCGTTTCTGGCTCTCCGAGCACACTTTGCCACTTTGGTATTTATCGGAAAAATGTAGTGGCAGCTTTCGAGAACGTAGCAAGCTTTTCGTGTGCGTTTCTTCAAGTCACACGAGAACAATAGGTTCTGGTAAGCATTCTTCGTGCCAATCTTTCCGTGCAATTTTTTTGTTTCTTTCTGTTTGTTCATTTTTTTTTTTTTTTTTTTAAAGAGACAATGAGAATGAATAATTAATATAAGCGATAGAACCGAGGTTGAAGAATTTATTTGTGAGAAACCTTCTTTTTTTTTGGAACATAAACAATTTTGTTAACCGAGCCGAAGTAGGCTGACGATTCCACCTATTTTTTTAGGGCTTTTTTTTTTAGTATAAAAGAAATGGAAAAAATTGGTAACCTTGAGATGGGCAGTTTAAAAAAATTTGTATGCAACACATGATCTTCCAATCTTTTTCTTTTTTTTTTCAGATTTCTCCAAATAAAATGCGAATTTCATACTTGAAATTAATACATTAATGTGTTATATGTTTAAATTCACTTAGGGAGCAGAGGATTTCTTTATTCACGCCGTGTATACGCAAAGCAACAAGTACCAGATCTTGTAAAGATAGCACTGGGCTCTTTTCAATTCCAATGAATATGAAACTTGTTGATACATGAACAAGCTCTTGAAACACGAAAAGCAAAGAAGAGGCCGGTTTGAAATTCGCCGTCAAAGGAGTAATTTGCGACATCGCGTCTTCTCGCGGACCGAACGCAAACAAAAACTACATAAAAAATATATGAGGCAGAACAGGTCGGCCACCCCAATTTTTCATGTCAACAAAACGTCCTCAAATTTATTGAAGATGTTGGTCTGGTTGATGAAAAAACGTAGGAATTTTTGCAGATTTTTTATTGCATATTCCAGCTATTAAAAAATTCTGAAAATGATCATTGTTTACTTTTTAACACCAATACTACGGCTGCCAAAAAAAAAAATCATAACATGAAATTTTGGATTTTTAGGGTAGTTTCCAACATTTTTTGTCAAGATACAAGAACTAACAACGAAAAGAAATGGTTTCCTCCGGAAAGACAGTGAAAATCAGACTCTGGTGTACACGATGACTTTTTGAATAGATTTTCAATTGTTTCAGCTGCGAAGAGAATTAAAAAAGGAGGTGTTATTGATATCGAGGCAAGGAGGATCCTGGAATTAGCAACCAGAATAGCAGAGTTCTCTCGCACGTTTAATATTCCGCATACACACTTCTCTCGCAAATAGACCATCTCTTCGTTTCACTGTCTACCTCTCGGCAAACCCCTTTTGGTTGGTATACCTCTGCGGAGATTCAATGTGTTCGCTGTGCTGTCGTTGCTCGGGTCTCCATATGGCTGTGAACGAGGGAGCGAGAGAGCACGTCTCCAGCCGCTGGTCTCGACCTAAATTCTCTTATATTACAGGTACTCCACACGGTACATACCGCGAGGATTTGCGCTCAGCTCCTCGAGCACTGCGAGTCAAAGCATGTCCCAATGAGACACGACCCTTTGCTATAGTCCCTAAAACACTTCACACTCCATAGCTGTGTTAAATGATTTATACATGTGTTGCAGATACCTCGCTTTCATCAGATGTCATCATGACGGACAGAGGCACACAACTAGACTGGGCTGTTGTCCTAATGCATCACTGAGGAAAAGATTAGCTTGATTCAAATAAAAGCATTTTCGTTGATTGGAAATTTTGTTAAGCCAACAAAGAGGCTTGCTCAAATTTCATATGTCATAGTCCAGCCAACAAAATGAACTCGGATCACGTTGTTGATTTTTTCTATGATGCTCCTTGTTGAGAAGAGTAATATCGTTGAAGAAAATTGTAGGCAATATCAAAACTTTGAATAATATAAAATTCCCAAGATTTCAACCCCTGTTAAGGGTGGTGAATTTTTTTTTTTTCATGCTCTTAGTCGGTTCTTACAACTTTTCATACCTGGTTTAATCATTTAGGCACCCTAAAAAAAAAATCTATTTTTTCGAGATATCGTTGCATTGCAACGATGCAAACTTCAACATCATAGATTTCAGTGGGAGTGAGAATGTGAGGAGGAAGACTTTGAGGACAGCTCACGAATTCCCTCGTTACACTGGTGCTTGAGATTTGTGCTCTGTGCTTGAGATGAGAGAACAAGTGCATTTCGAGAATACTATAGCATCTTTTTATAATATTTATATATATATATATATGATATATGTCCAACTGCCTGGAAGTTTGTAGCTTCGTACCATTTCTACCGTGGTAACGACTACGAACGGACAGCTAGGAATGCGGTGGGCTGGTTGAATCTGTCGAAAGACGAGAGAAGGGTCTCCCAGCAAAGTACTTATTACCTGATTTTTCGTAGATATACGGAAATTCTTAAGTTACCTCCTCCTGAGTATCATATGACTCAGGAGTCTCGAATCTCACATTTTTTCGAATTCCATTCGATATAAGCATTTTGAGAATTTCAATAAGAAATTTTCAATTCTCCATGCTTTTACATTTCCGTTATTTTACATTTAAAAAAAATGTAAAATAATGCGGAAGGAATTTTCGAGGTTCTACTTTACAGGTTTGTTTTTATCTCCAATGACTTTTATATACGATTTTATAGATAAACAATTAAAAGCAATGCTTCCCTTTTATACTCGTTATTTTTTATGTTACGTTTAGATTTTACTTCCACATTTGTTTGCACTTTCAAAAATGACATTTTTCTTGCTCCACGAACCGAAAGTACCGTCTTCCGGGCCGCATTTGCGGCCGGGAAGAGCGACTTTTGTGGCTCCCGCTCTCACTTTTGTTTTCTGGATTATGATGTTTTTATGTTTGGTGTCGTTTGCTCGCGTATGCGTCAACAGTCATTTCATTACTTTTTTAAATCTTTCTTCAGTTAATTTCTTTAGCTAACCCAAAAGTGAGTGAATCAAGAAAAATGGACGCCTCTAGGTCTGAAGGTTCTATCGACGAAGAAGAAGTTTTAAGAAATTTTGACGAGGAAGCGAAAAAAATAGTACAAAGTGTAACCTACCCTAAAAAATCTTCTGATCGGTACCTGCTAGTTTATAATACTTATAAAAAGTCGCTAGAGGAAAACAAAAATCCTTTATCAACTTCAAAGGAAAACAAAAATTCTTTATCAACTTCAGAGGAAAACAAAAATTCTTTATCAACTTCAGAGGAAAACAAAAATTCTTTATCAACTTCAAAGGAAAACAAAAATTCTTTATCAACTTCAAAGGAAAACAAAAATTCTTTATCAACTTCAGAGGAAAACAAAAATTCTTTATCAACTTCCGAGGAAAACAAAAATTCTTTATCAACTTCAGAGGAAAACAAAAATTCTTTATCAACTTCAGAGGAAAACCAAAATTCTTTATCAACTTCAGAGGAAAACAAAAATTCTTTATCAACTTCAGAGGAAAACCAAAATTCTTTATCAACTTCAGAGGAAAACAAAAATTCTTTATCGACTTCAGAGGAAAACAAAAATTCTTTATCAACTTCAGAGGAAAACAAAAATTCTTTATCAACTTCAGAGGAAAACCAAAATTCTTTATCAACTTCAGAGGAAAACAAAAATTCTTTATCAACTTCAGAGGAAAACAATTTAATTGTTTATTTTGAAGGCCTTAAAGTTAAACTTAAGCCACCTACATTATGGAGCATATGGAGTATGTTAAAAAAAACTTTAAGTGTAAAAGAGAATACATTTTTATGTATTTTTAATGCCTGCCCCGTTCAGCAAGAACCTCAGCTTCGTCTCGGATTTGCAAAAAAGTCGCCCCCCCCCCCCGTACTTTCTGGCGAGGACCAAGAAAAATAGTATACGACCCATGGCCAGAATATTGGATCCCCTGGCGTATGTGATAAACTATTGGCTTCAACGAAGGTCTCACTTATTGCTACAGAAAATTTCACATTTTGCATTGAAAAAAAAACGTTATTGATTATTTATTATACGGTGAACGGGACAAGCCCTTTTCATACAAAATTACACCAATGGCGTACAAGTAGCCAGCATAACAAAACAAGAAAAATAAAAATAAAGAATAGCTGCAAGTAAATACTAAGAAGAGAAAAAAAAGTAATAATAATAATAATAATAACAAAAAGTAACAAAATTGCTTACATAATGGGACCCATTAAACAGGATCGTTCCTAGATTCATATTCATTCACCGAATTGACAAATGATGATAACGGGTGACCAAAAAAATGAATAAATGCAACCGCGAGATTCCCATTTCGATAGATCCTAGTTAATGGCTCATTAAATCCATAACAAGTACGATGATTTTTTGTAGAAGATAACGTGGTTCAGGTCGTTCCACCTGGGCACGGATACAGTGACCGACCCTAAAAGCTCGGGGCATTATATTGGGCGTTATATTGTGTTTTAGGGAAATCCAATTTCACACTTAGCTTCTCCGTAGATATATACACTCTGATTGGTATGGATTATGATAACTCATATGTCTCCGTGAGAATGAACTAATCATACTCACGCATACAGTTCAGGACCAATTATTGGCCTTTATGCGTATATATGCATAGTAACTGTATAGTGTATCGGCTCCTCCTTTGCGAATAGCAAGAGCCTTCCATGGCTTTGATGCAAACTGACTCGATTTCTAACTAATGCATTTCGCTCGGTTCTTTGTAATCATTTCTGATCACAGTTATTCTTTGATATTACCGTCGATGCAGAATTTAACGATAATATATCCTCCGTTTTTCAAAGAACTCCATATTATTCTTGTAACGGAAATATCATTTCTAGCGTCACATGATTTATGTTAATAAAATGTGATAACATTTTATTCTAAGTAAATTAACAATTGATTAAATAATTTTTATAGAGTTTGGCAAAAATCGGTAGAGTCGTTTACGTTTCATGGAAATTAATATTATTCCTTTTCTTTTTCTTTTTATGGTAAACATATAAGATTTTTTTTAGCATTTCTTAAGCAAATCTGCAAAAGTAAAATATCCTGTTTCCAGCACTGTGTTTATTCACTTTTCATAAAACTTCCTTCAATGGTATAGCAATGTGCAAATTTCGACTTTGCATGCTTTACATTATAAATTGTTTTGTGATTACATATTCTAGCACAACAATTTAAGATTTTCTTACAGAAATTTCCTTATCAAAGCATAATAACAAATGCGCTTCCATATTCATACGTTCACTTTGATATTGCTCGTAACAAGTTTTATGGAAGATTGAAGTATAACTTCGTCACGAAAAAAAAAAAAAATCACGGAATGACTTTTCTGCTATGACAAAAAAATTCGTTGCCACCGCAGCTAAAGAAAATTATTATCATACATATATTTATCAACTCGTAAATACACTATCAAACATTTTATGCAAATTTTAACAAACGAACATTTTATTCGTCAATAAAAATTTGCTAATATTTTTAGTAGTGTACTGAGTGCCTCAGTGATATGATCAATTATTGATAACAATTATTAAAAATTTATATGAGCCACAAAGCTCACTTTTTTCATTAATCGTCGCAGCTTACAACGTAACTGAGGTTTGTAAATATTGCGACCTACAAAAAAATGTTGCCCTTGCACCTCTGTGCCTAGCCAAGTAACCACCACGAGCTATCGATTGTTCCATTTCACTGATGCTACTGCTTCGGTGTAATATCTCTGATGGACCTGGCGAGACGGTGGCTTGAAGTTAAACTAAATTTTCGAAGTCTGTAACATTTCTTTTTTACCGCTCTCCTTGACACGTGTGAAAGAAGAATATACTATATATAGATGCTGACAAATATTTTGACCATCAGGGCAATGATAATATTAAGATGAATTGACTAATTAATTTTCTTAATTATTTATTAATTGGTACTTTTTTTTTGTGGGTATATTGATTTTTTCTTTAAATTGGCATTCGTGTCTCTTTTTTTAAATTTTAATATTAACATTTTTAAAAAAAACTTCCTAAAGCTGTAATGCAAGTTTACTGCAAAAAAAAAGAAAATTTGTGACTACAAAGAAAACCTTAAAGAAAAGTCTTGAAATCGAGAAAAATTATCCATGAAATATTCAACGCTTGATCGTTGAATTTTAATGACAACGCCTCGAGGAAGTCTTGTGTTATCGTATATCGGAAATATTGGCTCAAGACACTTTTATACACTTGGGGGAAAAAAAAAGTAGATTAGACTGGAACGTTTGAGTTGTGGCATTGCCACGAACCTTTTTTTCAATGAGATAAAAAAGAAACAGAGTGGCCACTCCAAATGTACATTCTCATCGTTTGTCTATCAGCAGCAATATCCAAGATTAAACGAGAGAAAAAAAAAGATCGCGGGTCCAAAGAGGCTGTAAAAATGTCGCGCATCTTTGTTTCATAAATTTTCAATCGACAACCACTTCGATAGTAGAATTTCTCCTCTGGTCGTATCTTCGAATCTCTCTTCGTCGAACCTTTTTCCTTTGCGTAAGGAATATATTGACGTGCACACGTCATGCAGGAATGTCCTTTGAGACAAAAGTATAATACGTGTCTCTCTATTTTCCATAGAAAGATATGTCTATTTTTGCATTATATCTATGTACCTTTAAATCGATAACATATTCCTCAATTTGTCTCTATCTATGCGATGTGACTTTTTCTTGCTTATCAAATGTACTCGTTGAGGAAGTTAGGTACCAAAGAAAATATCAGGTATTCCATATCAATTAATTTATTTATTGGAGAAAAAAAGCCTGCAAAGTAAAACCTTGCAAATTGGTTCCTCACTATTTTCTATCTTTGACAAAGCTTTTTTCGAACCATTCTGAGTGTCCTCACATGAATATCTTGAAAAACAAAAATTCTCACGATTGATTGGACCGGTTTTTAAAAGTGTAAATAAATCATAATAAAACTATAACGCATTTTTTGTTGTCAATAGAATAATATTGTGTTAAAATTTGCAAGTAGACATGTAAATATGCAGAAGTGATTTAAAGTCTACTGTTTAAACTTCAAAGAGGGACATTCGATCGAAGTATTCATTTTTTAAGGAACCGGCCAAGTATAAAGGCCGCTGGTGAATGGCCGTAGATGTGAATAAAATAGAAGTACAGCCAGGCATAGATTCGGCACTCCCTATTCAACTCTGTTTGGCTCGTGGCCAATTGGAAACTGGCATTTTTCTTTTTTTTTTTCTTTTTTCTTCACGTCGACCGAATTTTGCCTCTTTCTCTAGTACTTGTACTTATATGCTATTCCGAAGATACAATCTACCAACAGCAGCAATATTTCCAACTGTTTCTAACTTCTTCTCCAAATATTTTCCTCCGGATAATATTTTATTTTATTTTATTTTAATTTGGTGATGATTCAATTGAAGCAAGCACGATGTCATTGTAATGAATATCAAATTTTTTCCTTCGTCATTCCTTTTTAAATTGTATATCCGGTAGATTTTTTTATTTCATAGATTAAAAAAAAACAAGCAGTCTAATAGACGAAGTTAAGAAATATTGAAGGAAAATATAGAATATTCACATTAACCATATATTTTCTGTTCTCAACAGGTAATCTTCACTTATTCATCGACGAAGAAGAATGTCTCAGTCTATCAAAGTTTGATAGTACAAACACTGAAGAATTGATTGAAAGTCCATCGCGGATTATTCAACTTGGTATTCTCTGGAACGAGAAGAATGAAAATGGAATTGACGTCTTGTGGAATTCGGCTACGAGCTTGCGTCGCGAAGAAGAATGAAGAGCAAGCGAAGCTATCACGACGAGCTGAGCATAGAACGGAAGATAAACAGGTGGTGCATTTATAAACGATAAGAAGGAAAATACGACGGCATAAAAAAAAAACACGAAGATCCCTAAAGTTATGCTGATAATGCAACACAGGGGTTTGGTAATTCGAGCGGAAGCGGAAACAAGATAGGATAGAAGAGAGGCCAAACGGAATATACAAAAGTACCTCATAAGAAACATTCTGCCTCCTGAATAATTGGCTGACAATAAACAAAGAAAAAACTGATGATAATATCGGCGTGTGTCGTTGTCGGAAATGTAGGATCGTGTTAGCATGCCTAGAATACGAAGACACAACGAATACGGCGTACAAAAACAGCCAAGAACAGCCAGGAAACACAAGAGAATTGTAAAATATGGTCGATCTCTCAACCGACGGAAGCAGCAGCAGCGCTAATAATTCTCAAGTGCTCTGCAGCCTTCGTTATCAACAATTCATCGTTCCTGAAGGCGGTGAGATAAGTTTATACGCTATTCCAAGTCTGTTGCACTTGCACTTCTTTTTTTATATTGTACATTAGCTCGTGTTAAAAGCAAACAACTGCCTTTAATGTAATTCTGTAGTTTTTAAAAAAAATATCTCGATTATGTGTGGGTTTAAATTAAAAAATCGCGGATTATAGAAAAATACGAGATCTCCACGCTTCTTAAAAACATGGTTTAATCGAGTTTTCACATTTTAAATTAGCAAAATAATACAGTAGAATTGAAGCTTATTTCGTATCCTTCAAAATGAACGCTTCGACAGTCGTTCAGCTTGAAAATTGATAAAGTTATTCACAACTGAAAGAAAATACTCAATACTACATATTAAATTTAAAACGAAAATGTACTTTTCGCGATTTTTATAATATTAACCGGTTAAGCTGAAATTTATAGTTTTATTTCTGCCTGAATGTAGCCTACAATATTTCGAATATTTCAACTGTACAACGTCGAAATATTTTTTGAAAAATAAATTATAAATTACAATGCTTTTCACTGTAATGCCTTTTGCCGGCGGCAATTACTTTTTGTTTTATTATAAAATTAGTGGCTGCAGTTGATGTCTCCTGTGTTCCAACAGAATTACCTTAATGTTTCAATTTATATTGCTATTTGTTAGAGATTAATTTTTTTTAATAACGTTTTTCTTTCCTTTTTTTTTTTAAATTTGTAATTATTAAACAGAGATTTGGTGCAGTTGGGCATGGGATTCGATTCTCTGCTGGCCTCCGGCGAGAGCTTCAACGACGTCCAAGCAGAGATGTCCATTGGAAAATGGGATCGACACGACAAGTCAGTGGAAATTTAGCTTTTCAATGTTACGAACTAAAGAGTATTGTTAAGGTGGATCGATCGTTATCGAAGTAACGTTTTAAAGTTATTAAAAAGCTACAAATTTTACAGACCTGAATAGTTCAACGAAATATTGAGCTGCTTAAAAGTATTAAAAAAATAATATTGAAAATTTGTTTCGACTAGCGCCGTCGTGAAATTTTAAATGTCAAATTTTGTAAAGATTGCAATCAGATAGCAAAAGAACTTCTTCAATTTTGAGTCAACTATTCATAGTTAATTTTTCTATAGAAAATAATTCAGTTTCCTTGACTGTCCTAAGTTTTTATAGCCGGTCTATCCGGTTGGTCAAGTTCAAAATTTATTTACACGTCGTTCGGCTCGAAGCATATTTAAAATCTAGATTTTTATCTTGGTAAGACTCTGGTGATCGAACCATCTTAAGGGGATGTATATTAGGAAATTGATTAGTGCCCCCCATTACCCGCTTTTAATTGCTTCTATATCCTTCGATGACTATGATTATAATTACGATCTCTCGTCCTGCTTTTTTCAATTCTACGCAATATCTGCTCATTAGTAAACTCTCATGTGAGTTTAATAACGCTTCTGTGCAGCTATATGTATATATATATGTATGTCGTTGGAACATGTCTTAGATGTACTATTTAAGTCACTTTCAGCTTTTGCGAATCTTGGCAAAATATCGCAAAGCGACCATTCAGTTTGACAGTAAAAACACATTACCCGAATTTTCTCGAATCCCGGAAAAAAAAACATTTCAGAAATAAAACCTCTTCGATTTGCATGGCGGCAGGAATTGTATAATTTCTTCAGAGTAAATAAATGAGTAAAGAACCTGAAGAAACTAAGAAAAAATGAAGAACCTAAAGAACCTAAGGAGGGTAATCCAGCCAATGGATGGACACCTACCAATGAATGAACACAACCATGTTTTCCTTTCTAAATAGTCTGCCTGTGCTTAGAAATCTTTAAACGAACATTCCTAAAGTTTATTTTTACATTGGAAGGCGACACTGGCGATTCAATCTTTTATTTAGGTACAATAACACCACCAATCTTAGTTTCAGATTACGTTCATGCAGGGGAACTAAGATGAGCAGCTGACTGATAGTTTTATAATAAACTTTTCGGAAGAAAAACAGTCGAAACTTTTCACGAAATGTGTTAAACACTAAAAGTGATGTTCCAAAGTTTGGCCCTGTGACTCTGGGAAACCGGATTTAGCTGCTGAAACGTTTGTTTTGGAATATTCAGACGTTAGGTCGAACATTCAGGGTGAATCCAATGAATGAACAACCGTTCATGACCTGACCCGCGCAGAAAACAACTATCTCGGAAAGAGTCTCGGAAAAAGTAACGGATACGATCCGGAGCAGGACTTTTTCTCAGACTACGAGCGAAACTCTTTAGTCTTAGTGATAGTCTGAGAAAAAGTACTGCTCCGGATCTTATCCGTTGCTCTTTTTGAGACTCTTTCCAGGACATAAAAGACTCTTTCTGAGATTCGGCAGACTCTTTCCAAGATTTGAGCGACACTTTCCACGACCCTTATGAAGACTTCTTCCAAGACTACCCTTTTCCACGTGGGGAAGTAAACCGTGCTGCATTATAGCCGGATTATGTTTGAATTTATTACGATTAAAGGGATCAAGAAAATAAAGAACAAGAACTAATTCTATAACCAGCGAATACTCGAGGCCGCGATTAAATAGAATCCAGGGTTCAATTTCAATAGATTATTTACGTGGGATGAGCGTTGAATTTCTAAATTTTCTCCCTAGGAGATTTTCTCCTTCATGTCTTCCCGACATCATCGGGAAGGATGTCAAGTATGTCACGTACTTTTAACACCCATCTCTGATGTTTAACTCAAAATTGCCGGATCTATGTCTCTCCACTTTCTATTCAGATACGGAATTATGATTTTCGTATACCGCCAACGTCCGCAGGAAGACCTTCGAGTGTCTGTTCACTTTAACTTATAACAATTTTTCTTACCTCGAGATCCATTTTATTTTTAAAATCGACAAACTGTTCGGGCTTCACGGAGAGCACTTTCTGCTGATGACAATGTTTCTCGGCTTCTCTTATTTCGACGAGACGACGTGTGCGGCTTTACGCAGTGACTCGTCGCGAGAGATTCAGGGATGTCGATTGGATTTGTTTTGAAACTTCTAAAGATTCGACACATCCACGCGCGGCTTCGTTGAAAACATATATTTTCTACTTTACTGAAAGTATTTCGACAAACTGAGAGCCTTTTCAACAGCAATATAACCACCCGAACATCTCTACGACTACCAAATTCGATGAAAGAGTGCCTAGCAAATGAGATGAACGTCAAGAAGATACTACGATTTTGTAAAATGATTGATACATATGAAATGACTTAATAACTTCTCTTAACCAACGCAAAAGTACGAAATCCAACACCATTTCCACCGCAATTTTTATTTCAAGAGCATCACGACAAATTTTTATACTTATTTCACAGTTAAATATTAAAGCGCATTAAAATCATTGAGTGACATAACATTTTAAGAAAGAAAATAAATAATTAACTTGGTTGTTTGTGGCTGTAGCTGGAATTATTATCGAGATGGAGGATAGTCGGCTATTGGCGACCAGGTTAAAGAATAAATTCTATAATTTTTATAATTTTTTTACATTGTGTGTATGTCATAACATACACACAACGTCATTAAACACACGACACTATGAGTAAATAATTTTAAGACTAAAATAATTAATTTAGGACAATAGATAATTACGAAAAATAAAACAGCAACTGTTGCGAGCACATCTAATTCTAAATAATGAGCGAAGAAAGAGAAAACAAAACATAACATAATTAACAATATTCAACAATTTAGACTAAATTTATTTTATTTTGATTTTTTTTTTCTGTAGAAACTTATATAATAAAAACTATGAGTGCGCAGGAACCAGATCAGGGTTGAAACGTATAAAAAATTAAAGAATTTATTCAATTTATTCATAATTGTTCGCTTAACTTTATTTTATTTTTTAGAATTTTCTTAACGCATCATATTTCGATGGTGAAAAAAGAAATTATTCCTCACTTGTAAAATCTTTGATCTTAAAATTCGAAGAAAAAAAAAATCTTAGGAATGCATCCTTTCACTTCAATAAAAAATCCTTCAATCGCCAAAAACCGCGATGACCCTCATTGAAAAAAAAAAAAAAAAAATCTTAAAATAGAGATAACTTGGCGTTGTCTACCGTTGCGGTTAACCGCGATTTTTTTCCTCCGATTTTATAGCAGCTCCTTCAGCTGCCTCCGCAATTGCAGCGGGTTAAAGTAATTTCGTGGAAGCATCGTAAATTTACATAATAAGGGTGCAAAACTGCACATAGTTGTGTACTTGTGACACGCTTATTTCATACTCCTGAGGCAAACTTGCCTTCGGCATATCCCGGGGAAAATCTCAACGAGCCGCTTCAAGAACGAAGCCTTCGAAATAAAGTTGAGAGAGAAAAATTCGAATTTCAGATTACTTGAAACGGAAAGATTATTGAAATCCTCGAGAGAATCGAACTTGAATTAATAGAACTAATACAATCGTAACAGCAATGAAAATCAATGCGCTTGATTAAATTATTAGGACAATTAATTTGATGTGATATTATTCAATTGTATAACCGTAACTGTATACAATTATTATTTTACATAATGTTATGTAATTCGCTTGAATCATTTACGAGTTACGAGGGCTTTTTATTTTTTATTTACCTGACTCCGTCTATTATTCCAAAGAATTTTTTTCTTTTTTTCCATATTCTGGTCCAAAAAAGAGGATTTTTTTTCTTCAGATTTTTATCACTCGTTTTACCATATCATTTTCTTTTCATAACTTTTGAGTAAAAATGAATTTCGACCAGGTTTAAAATTTTCAAATTTTTTTTCCACAAAATCTGGAACAAGTACTTCCATCGTAGTTCGAAAGTGGGCCGAGAATAATTTATATATTTATTTAATTTAAGAAAAAAACTTTTTCCAAATTTTGAAAAAAAAAAACCCCTCATATTTTGGGACTAAAATACTGAAAATTCTCTCAATAATTAAAATAAAATTGGAAAAAATCATTTAAATTGGAAATTAGGGAAAAAAAAAATTAAAAAAATATAAATTATTCTCGACCATTATCGTAGGAAATAAAAATGTATATTATCAAAGTTTACGCGAATTAGAATTAGATGAACGTGTTTATGATTTTTTTTTTTTTTACCAAATCACACTCGCACTCGCCTAATTTTTTTAAAGCAATTATTCCAAAGTTTTCAAAAATATATTGAATAAAATGAAAATATTGAGAAGAGTAAACGACATAAAAAAAGACCCCTGCGTCTGGAAGCAAAGAATAAAAAATGAACACATAAGCCAGACATTTGTCAGTTCCCCTGTTGCCTTCGTGCAAAAGTGCCATGCAGGAGTTACAAGTAAATGTGGCTGTGGAGAAAACACTCTTGGGAGAACTCTGTATGCATGCATAGATATGGAAAAGAGGCAACAAAGGGAGAGGACATCGTTAAAGCTCGAAGAAGGCATCCCTAGGAATCAACCCTTAAAGGGTTGATACAAAAGGAGAAAACCTTTCCAACCGTTCCAAAGCAAAAAACCTTTGCACACGGTGCTTTCTCTCGTTCCTCTTCATCGTTCATCGTTCACAAAGCTTCTTCTATGAGTACATTGGTTGATCAATTTTGTCTTCATAGACGAAACCTTTTCTTCTACTTTTTGGTTTTTTTTTTTTAAGGGACGGTTCTTCCGTATTTTTGACAACATCCTCTTCCAGCAAATTTAAGGTTCCACAATATTTGGAATTGTAGGGAAATTCTTTCGAAATTCGAAAAAAAAAAATTAGTTTTTTTTTAGAGACCCTTTTTTGAAACTATTTAAGACATTTTTAAAGCAAGGGTGGTTTTTTTTTTTTCAATATGACAAAATTTCCTGAGCAAGCAAAAGTCAGTCGATATTGAAGTGGTTCTTCATGTAAAATATTAATATCATCTTTTCTCATTCTAGAACGTTGGATATGTTGATCATGGCAGCTCTGATCTCTTAAATGTGCCGTAATCACTGCTCGAAAAAAAAGTGGACGAAATTGAAATTGCACTATTAATTTCCGGCGAGAGCGAGGACGTTATGCGCGTTACAAGAAGAAAAACACGTGCCTGATGAACATCGCAACTGGGATCAAATACGGAGCTTTTAATTTACTTTTTTTTTTTTTTTTTTTTCTCCAAAGCTCATTTATTCCTTACTCGACGAAACAGAAACTCTCTTGGTTATTATACACAGACGTAACAGCAGCTATGACGCAACAAGAAAACCTGGCAGAAACACTCAACACCAAATGCAGTAACTTTTTTTTTTTCTTTCTAAAATCCCAGTTTTTGAAGTAACAAATTTTCGTTGTATCAATTAGACAGATTTTTGTTGTATTTTTTTTACGATTTTTCTGTTAAACTTTAAAACTGGCACAAGTATTTTGTAAATTTTGAATTACAAGCAAACCATTTTTTTTCTTCTTTTTTTTTTTTAGTTAGTGCCAAAGAAAAGTCACATTAACAAAATTTACGTTAAATGAATTCTGGCGAAATGTTTGTCGTTGAACATTTTAAGTTCAATTAACATTATTTTCTCATGGAAGATAAATATATTTGTGTAAAAATAACGAAAGTTCATTTTCTATAATGAAAAGTAAAGAGAAAACCAATTTTTTCTTCTATTATGATTTTTCGAGTAATAGCATTAGAAGCGGAATTAAATCCTCTCGGAATTGACCGCGAGTTTGTTCGCAGACGAGAATGAAACGCGAGGTCAGAGTTTCCATAGATATAGTCAAGATGCAGATGCTGTTTCATTTTTCTTTTACAAGGCTCGTTCAAAGACACAGAGAGCGGATAAGCAGAGAAAGTGCGCGGTGGGGACAAAAAGAAAAATATTATAAAACGTCAAAGGACTCTAGTCAGCTGATAGTAGATAAGAAGAAAACGAGCAACCAGGAGGCAGTGGATTTCAATTAACGTGATAACTCTTCGGGGAAGAAGCTTTTCAATGACAAGTCATTTCAATATATGTATCATTCATTAAAATATCCACCTATTAATTAGATCAGCACCTAATCCATCTCTTTCACTCTTAGCTTATTAATTCTCATTAGAAAAATGTGGAAGTACGTTTAGTTACTTTGGCTTCCTCATAGAGGAAGATTTGTAGAGAAGATTTTTAAAAAATGTAAAATAATGAGGATGCAATTTACAAGGTTCTACTTTGCAGGCTCGTTTGTGGATGAAAAAATGTGTCTACTACAAAAATGGAATTCCCAAGCTTTTTGAAATTTTAAAATCGTCATGAAATTTAAACGTCTCAAGCGATTTTCTTCAAATTTTGACAAATTTTTCAATACTTGAAACATACGAAACCTTTTCTTCTACTTTTTGATTTTTTTTTAAGGGACGTTTCTTCTGTATTTTTGACAACATTCTCTTCAACAAATTTAAGGTTCCACAACATCTGGAAATGTAGGGAAATTCTTTCGAAATTGGAAAAAAAAATTTGTTTTTTTTTTAGAGATCCTATTTTGAAATTATTTAAAACATTTTTAAAGCTGGGGTGGTGTTTTTTTTTCTATATCACAAAATTTCCTGAGTAAGCAAAAGTCAGTCGATATTGAAGTGGCTCTTCATATAAAATATTAAGATCAACTTTTCTCATTCTGTAACGTTGGATATGTTGATCATCTTAAATAATTTCTTAAATAAATGAATAAATGTGAAGCCGGTACCTTTTAAGGGGGTTGATGAGTCAGCAAAGGAAAAATGATTTTCAGAGAGTTGTATTTTTTATTCCATCCAACTGATGAATATGAAATTTGTACATCACTTAAGATTTATGTATTTTCAACTCTGCGCTTGATTCAGAATTGACCACTCAAAGGATTTAGCTTATCGATGTCTCATTTTGTCTCATTCTCAAAATTCTAAACAGAGGCATTTTTTTTAAAGATCCCCAGACCAAAGAAATCCACTAATTCAGAGATTTAGAAATGTATAAATTTGTAATTCAGTGGATATCCTTGGCCTCTGGGGACCTTAAAAAAAATCCCTCAGAAACATTCTGAGTGTCCTGACATAAAAATCTCGAAAAAAAAAATTGTTCACGAAAACAGAGCTTCCTCTATGAGGAAGCAAAATTGAAACTAGAAGAATGTTAAAGAAAGAGTCGCGATACTATTTTGTGCAGCTGATGCTAAGTTAATAGATTTAGGAATAACACTTTTTTGTCTAACATTTCTTTTACTCACAACTTTTATGATGTTGATTATTTTTCCTTATTCAATTATAGTTATAATTATATTTATTTTTGTAATTTCAAATATTCTTTGTGGTTTAAATTTCAATGGATTGGGCAACAAATTGGCGTTCTCATAAACATTCAATTAATAATAAAAAAAAAAAATACATCTAGTATTTAACAAAACTGTAAAAAAAAAATATGTTCGACTTTTTGGCAAAAGAATAAATCTAGATGGATTAAAAAAGGAGTCAAGTTTTTCATACTATTCTCATATTTGAAAAGCAAAATTTTAAAATTCAAAAATATTAATAGCTTTTTTCACCTCGAGTTAAATACCGATTTTCGGATATATATTTGCCTCATGAATACGAATTATTTCTGCAACGATATATCGACGTTACTCATATAGCATGTATCCAAATTGCTCGGTGTGTATGCCGGATGTATCTGGGCCAAGTTTTACGTCGCTCTGCTTTTCGATTCAAGCCACACAACGAGTAGAGGGTTTTATTCAAGGGGAACATCCGAGCGAGAAAAAGCGGTGCATTAATATATTATATGGACTCCACTCGGAAAGGAGACACCCTCTTTTCTTTAGTTATATCATTTTACCTCCGTGATCGTTAAACGTTTTTCATGGACCAATATTCGATGACTCGAGAGCTCCTATAAAATAGTTCATAGATTAATCGAGGATGGAGGAAAGCCAAAAAAAAAATACGATTCAACTGTGTAAAGCTTGAACAAAGATCAAATCTTTGTGCAGTAACATTTTTTTTTCACATTAATCTTTCCTCTGTTTTTTCCCAAAATTAAATTCGATTAAATGAAATTAATGAAAAGCTATAATGAAAATTTAAAATAAAAATTGTCGACCAATGTCGTCATGAATAAAAAATGATTGAAAGTCCAAGGAAATCATTTTCTTCAAGCCCTTAATTTAACACTGACTTATCCAAAATTTTCATTTTCAGCTTCGGGGATTTGCGATTATATCGAAGCCACGAAAAGTCAAGTATATTGTGATGCGGAGAAAAAAAGAATTTTCAATAAATTTCGCATCGCGAATATTGGCTCCATGTCTGGTAAACCTTTTTTTTTTTGCCTCTTTTCATTTTTTCTTAAAATTTCAAACATCCGCTTTTGTTTTATATAGCTCAACGTTTACCGCGTGGAAAAACAGGAGGAAAAAAAAAGTGACGCGCATTCATCCGATACTACTCATCGGTTGGCTCATATGTGTTTCGATGACTCGCCTGCTCTCTGGAAGCGCTTTTCACCTGTGCAGCATTCAATCCCTGTCGGAGTTGCTGAACACCAAGCCAACGCATATACAGAAGAGGATTGGGGTGTGCAGCACGGAGCCAGAGTAGAGGAGAAGAGCAGTGGACCACCGTCGTGTAACCCACCTCACTCGACCCACTTCCTCGACCGCTGACGATCGCTTCGATTGTTCGATAGTGCACGCGGCCGGCAAGGAGCATCGGGTGAAAACGAGAGCTGTGAAAAACTAGAAGAGAGAAGAGAGAGAGAGAGATGTACAGTACGGAAAGAGAGAAAATCACAGCAAGCCTGGCCTATATGAAGCAGCCGTTTACCAATATCAATGCATCACAACAAGGTTGAAATGCAAGAAATTCCTTGTCACCGTTCATCCGGACCGACTCTCTCGTTTGAGGCTCGCTCCCAGGATTGAGACCTCTTCAGGGTCTTCACTCACATTCAAACTCTTCGTTTAACACGATAGAACGCTCCAACAGGCGATAAAATACACGATGAAAAAATAGTATACCTAAGAAATTTCAGTAAATTAAAGTTAAAAGTTTTAACAAACGTTCGCAGAATTTTTCTTTTTTTATTATTTGGTAACAAAATAGGAGTTGGTGTCAATTTCAACGACACTGTAAAGTCCCCAATAGGTCTATTACTTGTGGTGTAATATTTGGCTTTTTTTTTTAATTTTTTTTAATCTACCGCAAAACCCCATTTTTGTTCTGTTCATTTACAATGAACATTAACGTTTTATGTAGAATTTGCAGAACGGCGTTGCAACGACGAAGGCCGATGGGAAGGTCGAGGAGACAACGTGGCCGATCGGCCGTACTCTGTCGATCCTCCGAACGGATGGACCAACTACACGCCCTGCTTTACACCGGAAATGCTTTTGCTTATACGGAAGCTTTACACAGGAAACAAAGACGCGGCAAAGGTATTAATACATATGGTATATACGTTTAGAGATCCTTAAAAAAAAGAAAAAAGAAAAAAATTCGAGCGAGGACAACGCCAGAGATTTTGACTCTAATATCTGCTAAAGAATTTTGCAAATTTCGAATTTAATAGACGATGGTAAAATGTAGAAACGTGGTTTTTTTAATACATTAATTTCGGAACAACTTTGATAAAATACATTAGTTTTTCATCGCATATTAAATTTAATATACAAATTTATGGCAAAAAATAAAAAATAGTTAACAGTATATTTTCCAATGTATCTATTTCTTTGCTGTAAAATTCAATGCCACATTTTTTTTTTATTTTTATTACTGTGCGATTTCGTATTGATGTATAAATTTGTATTTGAAACAGGTGAAGCTGGAGATAGCCGAGAGGACACGAACGCTCGAATTCGTTGGATTGAGCGTTTCACTGGCGGCCCTTGTCATCTCTCTTGCCATCTTCTGCCGTTTCAGGTGAATTTATTCCCCTACGTGACTCTGTCATTCACTCCGGCCCCATTCTTTGGCGCGATTTCATCTGGGTGTAGCAATCGCGTGCAGTAAATCCCGGTGGATGAAGGGATATGCCTAGGATGCTGTATATGCTATATACTTGTTTCGACTTTTACCTTTTTTGTCGCTAACATTACGGCTTTCTGGTTGTACAGAGAAGCTGCAGAAAGCTCAACACTACTACTACTACGATATACTCGTGTTGTGCGGATGTACATAGAGGCGAGTAAAACGGCGGTGAGACGAACAAGAGTAATCTCACGAGAGTGGATTATATCGGAGAAACCAACTCTCAATAATGTGTATGGAACATTCCCAGTGAAATCAGCGGGTCATTTCCTAGCGGATCATTGTGATTTATCATTTTGCTTCCTCAAGAAACTTTGTTTTCGTGAACATTTTTTTGTTGAGATTTTCGTGTGAACGCGGTCAGAATGTTCCAAAACGTAGAGAAATCATATTTAGAAAAATTCTCCGGATTTCATTGTCATTCGAGTTCATTTATATTTCATTGTTTGTTGCTGTGGCTGGAATTATTATCGAGATGGAGGATAGTCGGCTATTGGCGGAAAGGTTAAAGAATAAATTATTTAATTTTTGCTTGATACGTTTCGACCCTGATCTGGGTCCTGTTCACTCATAGCTTTTATTACATAAGTTACGAGGGGAAATTTGACGAGTTCTGTATTTCATCACAACTAGACTTAATTTTGCTAACAATTAAAATTCTCTGCTCTGCTGTAAGGCCCAATTTTTTTTCGAAATCTGGTTAGCATGTTGGTTCAGTATGCTTTTTTCGTTAAAATTGATGTAACTTAAAATATATCTTAAAAAGAAAATTTGTCTATAAATTTTGTGGTTTAAAAATCAACATTTTTTATGATGTGTAGGCGGGATGTGATATCATTTTTTAAATTCATTTAGAAAAATCGACAAATTTGCAGATATCAATATTGTTTTCTACTTGAAAAAAAAAAGAAAGAAAAATAAGAGATATCTTGAAGAATCTTTTACATTTTGACTATTAAGTTTCAACTTAAAAATTGTTTTTAGGATTAAACTAGTTTAATTTTCGAATTTTATAGTAAAAAAACAAAACAAAAAGATTGATATTCTTAATCTTACTAAATTTCCTGAAGCTTAGCGCTTCTAGCTTTATTAAATTCAATTGTTATTTTGTTGTCATTTGGAGGATGAGTGGAAAGTGGTGGAAGAGCTGCTCCCCATTATATAGATGTTATAATGAAAGTCTGAAACTTTGCCTCTTTACCCACCGTCTCACTTTCTTCTCTCGGTCATCATGGTGGCTGTGCACACTTAGCTCTTCCTATTCGCTCCCTTCGTATCCGCTGTGGCACTCTGCAACTCGAAGGTCTCCAATTCGCGGCCTCGATGCTTATACCAGCTTCCCCACCGCATTATCCACCGAGAGTAGCGGTACCTTCGACGAAATTGAGGAATCGTGTGGTGGCCGCACGTGCCTTCGGGCAATTGTACACTGAATAGAAACCTCGGAAAACACCTCTCCTCCACTTTCTTCCTATATATGCCTGGACCAAAATGGGCGAGAAAATTGCTCGGAAACGTTCTTGGATCGCCCCGCCTGGTTTCACTCGATGGGCGTTTAACCGCGCATACAACTTAAATGCCAAAATTTGTCATATTTCATAGCAAGGACATAAATATTACATTTAATTGGGCTTATCAGGGTGCGATTCATCGTTTGGCCTTGATAGCTATTCTTAATTAGGTATCGAATGAACATTGAGCTTTAAAAGTGCTGATCATTTGAAAAGAAGAAGAAAAAAAACGTCAGTAAAAGTTTGATTGAATAATAATAAGTCTTAAAAAACAACGTAGTTTGTTTCAAACTTTGCAGTTTCATTTTAAGAACCATTTTTTTTTGTTATTTTAATTTTTCTTTTAAGTACCATTTTCGTTGGAGACAATGTTTTTGGTCATTTTGACAACAGCAAAAAGAATTATTCGCACAACCATAAATTGAGTAATAAATTAATCAACCGAATTAATTTTCAAAAATATTTTTGCGCTTTTGATAATTTCTTCTTCTTTTTTTTCCCCCATAAAAAATAAATTAACTTAATAGATTTATCGTATTTGCAGGTCGCTGAGAAACACGAGGACGAGAATTCACAAGAATCTGTTTGTCGCTATGGTAATCCAAGTTGTGATAAGACTTACTCTTTACATAGACCAAGCTTTGCTGAGGTCAGGAGCATACGGTTTGCAGTATGGGATCAAGAATACCGTAAGCAAAATAAATTATCTAAGATATTCTGGACTCGGTGAATTTAAAATATTAATTTAACGCCTTGTCCGAGAGTGTCATTTCAATTTGAGCGTAATAGAGCCTGTTTGTTATAGACTATAAAAAATATGCAATAAAATATAACGATTTATTTTTGTTCTATTATAGCCAATTCTGTGCGAAGCGAGTTACGTTCTACTCGAGTATGCGAGGACAGCCATGTTTATGTGGATGTTTATCGAGGGCTTTTTTCTTCATAATATGGTAACCGGTAAGTTGAACTTGTATCGAGTACCTTGGCTGACCCTCTTTTGTTCACAAACCAATAGCTCATCCACCAACTAGATTTCTCATTCGCCTGATTCTACACAAATACGATACTACATTAAAAAAAAAATCCCATTGGTATTAGCCAAGACCGATACCACAGGTATGTAGGTCCAACGATGAATCATTTGTTTATTTTATATTTCTTTAATTCGGGGCTTTTCTTCATTTTTTTAAATTCCTATGAAAATTTGTATTATTGCGTATTTCTTCGTCTAAATTAATTCAAGTGATCCGAAGAAAATAGTAAACGTAACACAAAGCGAAAAATAAATTTAAAAAACACATTGAAAAGCTTAACGACGTCCTTTTTTTTTGGAAAGTGTTTACGATGATTTGAATGACTAACTTTTTAAAACGAACATTTTCGATGTTGACTAAAAAAAACATCCCCACCTCGTAACGTACAACAATTCCGAACAAAATTTTCAAATCATTAACCCATTTGTTTTATTTCTTTCTTTTCTTTTTTCTATCCTGGCAAGACTATAAAATTATTGGCTGACTATGAACGCGCAGTTACAGTTTTTCAAGAAACCTCGTACTACCGAATGTATCGATTGATCGGCTGGGGCCTACCTATCGTCATGACCTTGACTTGGGCCATCATCACGGCTATCTACTATAATCCCTCAAAGTGAGTACTTCTTGTAATACAAGCGTTTTTAATCGATGCAATCAAATGCGTCATATTTCTATATTATAAATTATGGCGTTTTTATACTCAAATATAAATTTCAAATGGGAAAAAATACGTCAAGTCGGCCACCCCAATTTTTCATGACAACAAAATGTCCTCACATTTCTTCAGGATGTTGGTCTGGTTGAAGAAAAAACGTAGGAATTTTTTCAAATATTTTTTATTGCATATTCCAGCCATTGAAAATGGCTGAAAACAATCATTGTTTATTTTTCAACGCCAAAACTACGACTTGACGTGTTTTGCCCCATAAAAATTTTGTGCTCTATTGATATATGATATCGCACATTATTTACAGGTGCTGGTGGGGTTACAATCTTACGTTATACTTTTGGATACTCGAAGGACCGAGGATGGCCGTCATTTTGGTAACACCACCCTTTACACATTTTTATATCATGAGTTTACAAGTTGTAACAGAAATTGTGGATATCATTTCGAGTGATATCCACATTATCATCCTTACGACATTAATAATAGCGGAAAAAATAAATTTTCTTTTCGATCAACCCTGTTTCGACAACCCAACGGATGGATTCTCACGCGAGCAGCTCAATTTTTTGTTCCTGATGAACATAGTTCGAGTTTTGCTGAAAAAACTACGCGAAAGCCACACTAGTGAGATTGAGCAGGTTCGGTGAGTATTTTTCTAATTAAAAGAACATTTAATTTCCTTGAAGATGTGTTATTTTTTTTAAGTATAATGTTTCTTCGTTACAGAAAAGCCGTAAGAGCCGCGGTGGTACTACTGCCGTTATTGGGAATAACGAATATTATATCGATGTTCGGCGCGCCATTGGAAAAGACCGTGTGGTTTGCACTTTGGTCCTACACCACGCATTTTCTCACCTCTTTTCAAGGTCTCTTCATTGCTACCCTCTACTGTTTTCTCAATGGCGAGGTAAGAGCGATAAATAAAAATTGATATACTCGCCTGCTGCTCACTGCTTTTACGGATCATCGTATTATCCGTAGAGCGCTGTGATAGGAACGTCAGCACGTATGGGATATTTCTCGCAGTAACTCGCTTCCAGTAGTTCGATTTGCCGGACATTCTGTTGTTTACATCTTGATCGTAATGTTTGCGATTTCTTCGCTCTCCTTCGCTTTGCAAAAAGCTCATCGTTACAGAGTGACAATCGCACTAAGAAAATAAATTGCTTCATTCAACTCGCTAAATTCGACGGACACGTTCGGTTGGATGAGTGGTTTGGTTTAAACCAGCCAAATATTGGTGTTTTTCCTGGGGATTCTATTTCTCACGTGACAACAATAACGTGAATCACAGAAAAATCGGTCGCTAATCAAATCAGTTGATAGACAAATCGAACGATGGAACAATTGGCTCAGGAAATTTCAGTACAACTTTTTGTTACATTATTGTATTTTAATTTTTTATATAACGAAAAAAATTTTGTTATGTTTTATAAGATTTTTCAGAATTTTTTCAGATCTTTAAAAACGTAAAATTATATCAGGTCAAAAGTGCTATAAAAAAAAAAAAAAAACAGCGCGTAAACAATGTAACAATAATTATTGATGATTATTTTATCCTCCAACATCACCGACAGGTCAGACTGGCACTGGATAAGACCATTTCGGTGTACCTTTCCCTAAGAAGCAACGATCTTCAAACGAGAAGACAATCGACGTTGAACGGTTTCCAGCCACATAGAATAACTCCAGGTAAGCTGACAAGATGACCAAAGTTTATTAAATTTTTTTAATAAACTTAACTCATTATACTTAATCGAAGAATTTTCGACAAAATCTATCTATTGACAATTAATCTACTAATGGTTTTATGCATTCGGTACACAGCCATCGAGGTCGAGGAAGGAGAATTGAGACCGATCGGATGGATCAGACTTTGTTGTCGGGGTGGAAGCACGCCGCCCCCCGACCGACCCCTCGAGTGAGTTATTACATTGTAAATATGCGATTTTTCCATCAGTATCCTGGTGTACCATGATCAATTGCAAAATGAAAATTCTGTCGATGGGAAATTAATCGTTTTGCGTGAAAAAGAATTTCTGAATAATCTGTGCGTGAATAGGAATTTTTCATGCGCAGGACAACCGTTTGACCATGGTTCTGGCGAGTAACCCACGCCAGGCAACAACCCTCCTGACAGACTACTTCCACTGGAACGATCGTCGATTCTTGCGGATACCAAGTGTCGACGAAAGACTGACTTGCGATAGAGATAGACATAAAAAAAAAAAAAGAAAAAGAATCATCGTCATCTACCGTAAAGCAGTTGTCAGTTGTCTTCCTTCGTTGATTAGCTTTGCCACGAATTCATAGTGAATTAGTGAAGAAAAAAAAATGGCACAGCTCTACACCTGAAGTATTAACAAGACATCAGGAATAAACTATTAATCGTAGCGTCCAAAAAAAAAAAAAAAAAAAAACAAAAGTACTTTGCCTACGTAGTTTTAATCGTGTTTTCAGAATGTCGAGTGTCGAGACTTGTGACATTGTATATTTCAATTTTTTCTACGAATAAAAACCGGGTTTGTCCAATTCTAATTCAAGTGCCGAAAAAAAAAAATTACGCGCTTTGCTGTAATTTTGAGTTTTCGCTTCTTTTTATACGTGTACAGTGTTAATAAATTTAAAGAAAAAAGAAAACGAAAAAAAAGAAATCTTGGATCGACGTGATGTTGTAATATTGTTATTAAAATGTCGCTGTATATTTTAAGACGAGTATTTAAATCAATATTTCCAATTATTTTATAAATACAGCTAAAAAGGTTGCCACCTGTAGTTATTATAAAATAGTATTTTTCGTTTTTTGTATCATGATATATTTTCATTTTTTTAAATGTCTCTTTTGCAAAAATATTATTAAAAAAAAAAAGAAATGACCATCAACAGGCTATACGAATGCCTGTCTTCGTTTTTTTTCCTCTTGGAACGCACAACTCTGAAACGCAGAACAATTCTGTTCGCAAAGCTAACAAATACTTGAATAAAATGCAGTCGTTGTCACGATTCGCCATTTTATATCCTTCATTTTTTTTTGTTTCTTTCTAACTGTAAATAATTTTATGTGGATATTAACACACAAATCTGTTGCTATGGAAAATATTTACAATCACATATTATCTATGTAAATACCATTGTATCATTGCGAAGAGATATTTAAATTTAGTATAAAACAATATTAGAAAATCACGGGAGTGTTTTTACTGTATATCTATGTACACATTTCTGTCAATAAAAAAATACGAATACGGTTGAAATAAATTGATAATAATAATAATAATAACAGTAATAATTAATAATCGTCGATAATTAAACTGTACATTAACAGATAATTTAATTGATTTATTTGCAACTCATGGTTTCCGGGGTAGAATTTTTTTCGAAAAATAATTTCAATTTATTTTTTTCGAAAAATAATTTCAATTTATTTTTTTCGAAAAATAATTTCAATTTATTTTTTTCGAAAAATAATTTCAATTTATTTTTTTCGAAAAATAATTTCAATTTATTTTTTTCGAAAAATAATTTCAATTTATTTTTTTCGAAAAATAATTTCAATTTATTTTTTTCGAAAAATAATTTCAATTTATTTTTTTCGAAAAATAATTTCAATTTATTTTTTTCGTAAAATAATTTCAATTTATTTTTTTCGAAAAATAAATTGAAGTCATATTCAACATCGAAAATTCCAGTCGATCCATAGGCATTTTTAATCAAACCCGGATAGTGAAAACGTCGAAAAAAAAAAGAAAGGAGAGTAAAATTGAAAAATACGAAGAATGAAAAAATGCACGTTTATAAAATTATATTGTTTATTGGATTATTATTGAAAGTAGTAGTAAATTGTGCCTAGACGCAAAAGTATCCACTTTGATTATCCAAACGGTGTCGATCGTTTTTTCATTTCCAACCGATTTAAAGAGTCCCAATTGTATAATTCAGATAATCACCGCTCTGCTGCGTTTACGATCGTTTATGATAATTATAAATCGAGGAAACGTTCTATATCGATGTGAGACAGAAACTATCACAGATAAAGATCTTGTTGATGATGGCGCGGACGGTATTAATCACAAATAAACAAAAGTCAAATGATTAAAATTAGCCAAAGCTCGACGTACCGCAACGACTAATTTTGTTTTTTTTTTTTTTTTTACAGAACGATTGATTTAATCATGATCGTCGGATAGAATATATATCGTATATTGTTCATCTGAATTCGTCGTGAAAACTCTTCTCAGTGTCAATCATCTTGCTGCCGAGGAACAAATCACTCTTGTTGAGAACTTCTTGCAGGCTCAACTTTCGATTGTTGTTGCTGTCGGAGAGATCGATCAAGTGTTGAGCTTCCTGTATTGCGTGCCTTGGATTTCTTGGGTCTATGTACATCTAGAAAGAAAAAGAAGAAGAAGAAAACGTAAAAAATAATTTATATTGAGAATCAATTTTTTTTATATACGTAAAAATAATTTTTACGAAGCACAGAATATTTTGTGATGTTGAAAATAACGAGAATTGAGTCACTTGAAAAAAAAGATATATATTTTTCAACAATGCTGTGGAATATGGATCTTTTTTTTTTTATAATACACGATTTTATTTTAATATTTCCAAGGATTTGAGCAATATTTTGCGAGTATATTATTGCAATGTTATTCAATAATATTGCGAAAATATAAGTTTATAAAATAGCGATTTATTAGACGATCCTGTAATTCATACCAAGAGTTCGGTACGATCGGCTTTTCCATTTTTATTCTTGTCGATAAGATAACGAAATTCTTTTCTACGATCGTCCCTGCCTTCGACCGGTTGCTTCGGTTGTTCCTCTCGAAGATCGAGACCAACTCCATCCGCGGGAAGATCGGCAAATTCGTCCTCCGTCAATTGTTCGTCTCCGTCGCGATCTGGATATAATATTTCAAGCAATAAACGAAGGGAGACGAATAAACATGTTGTAATTTGATGTTTTTTTGGCGATGCATATTAAGATCTTTACCAAATTTGTCGAATAGGTCTTCTACCATCTGCAGCAAAGCTCTGTGACTGCTCTCGGGATGTGTGAAGGCAAGAAATTCGTCGAGTGCCAACCTGTCCGGATCGGTTCTTGCTGCTTCAGCCCATCTCGCACGATCTCTCTGAATGCTCTCCTTCATCGATCTGGACAATCCGGCGTGCCTCTTTTTGTGAGAACCTATGTAACTCTCGGATAAACCGTGAGATCGAAGAAAGTGCGCATGATATTCCTCCCAAGATATTTCACCTGAAAGTATTAAAAATACAGTAGCGACTGTCTTATCATTGAAAATTTAGAGAAAAAAAAAACACGCTGCAAATTTTATTTGCACGGCGCTCTGTTTGGTGGAAAGTACGCCCATGTCACTTTTGGCTTCTTCAAAAAACTTTCTTTTGCGATTACTTTTATCAGAACTATGCGGTTGGTGCAAGAAAACATATGTGATAAATTTCAGTTTCACAATTCAACCTGTCTCTAAATTATGAAGGTTCATCATTTTTTTTTCGCAGACTTTTTAGCAGAGAATTTTAATTGTTAGCAAAATTAAGTCTAGTTCTGATGGAACATAAAATTCGTCAAAATTTGTGAGAGTTCCATCAAGAATTGAAACTGAATGTGAAAGAATTCTGGGAGCCAGAACGTACACAGATATTTTTGAAAAAATTAAAATCTTGAGAACTGGATTTTGTCGAAATTCAAACCCAATACTCGTTCTATGATAGTCCAACTTTCGTACGATTTTTAGAAGAAAATAAGAAAATTGTAAAGCTCTAATTTTTGTGTCTTTTCCGTAAGAATTGTGTTGATTTAAATATTATTAACCATTTCGTGGATTATTGTCAATAGCTGTGAAGAGTCCAATATTTTGTCGCATCGCTCGTTCGATGTGTTCGACAATATTCCTGTGAATCCATCTGGCTAATTCCTGTATATCCAATTCGCCGTTCTCATCGGTATCCGCACGATGAAATACATCAGCGAGAAGTGAATCGTCTCGGGAATTTTCCGCCTGCTCGACTTCCCAAATAGCCGGATCGTCTTTATTAACTTTAATCTGAGACTTCCTCGGCTTAGTCGCATTGTCCTCGGTGGCTTTTTTCATTCCCGTGTCCGTTTCCAGCTCGGCAAACAGCGCCTCGTTAATGCTCGGATCAGAATCCAACTCGTTTGGAATCATTGGACTCTTGAGGTGCACGTTGTTGTTGTACTTGATGAATAAAAGCGATACGTAAATCACAAGCGGCACAAGAATCGTCCAACGTGCTAAACGCAAAAACGATATGTCCGGCTTGCAGCGCATTATACTTATCGGTAGTATCTGAAAATTAAAAAAAAAAAAATAATTAACATTTGGTGTATAAAACTTTAGGAAGGGCCAATAGAGTCAAAATTAAAAAAGACATAAAAGCACATTTTGTCATTGCATAGCAGAATATCTTGAAACAGAAAAAAAAAAGTGGAACCTTGCAAGTTGCTTCCTCATTATTTTACATTTTTAAAAATATGAAATAATGTGGAAGCAACTGTGTGATATAAAAAAATATTTAAATATTTGTCTACTATAAAAATGGCATTCCCAAGCTTTTTCAAATTTTAAAATCGTCATTAAATTTAAACCTCTATTTAAATAATATAATAATTTCAACCTCTATTTAAACCAGAAAAATTAATTATTGAAATGTAATTAAAGATAATTTTCGAAAAGATCTTTTTTTTTATGGAGGAATTTTTTTTGCTCCAACCAAAAGGTCATCAAAAAAGTAATTTGGAGGATTTTCCAGTAAAATGTGCTTTCATTGATGATTAAAATGCCAATAAATTTTTTTTTATAGCCCATAGAAAATTGCATATCAGTTTTAACAGTTTTGAAAAGTAATTTTTTTTTATAAATTATCTAAGAATATCAATGACATTTGGGGATACACTTACGAAAGGCTGTTTTGTGCCGCGACTAGTCCGGTAACTTTCTACTTCACGTGGAGTTGATAGAGCCAAGCATTATATGCCTGTAACACATTTACTTCGCCCAGTAGTGCCGCAGCACAGTCACTGTCTCACTCCTCATTGCTTCAACGTCAGCATCGCACGCCATTCGATCTTGGCTGGTTTTAACAAAATTTCACAATTAGAAGATTTTTTTTAAAAAACACTGATAAACACTCAATCTTAAATGGTAGAGTAACAAACATTCACGAAATTAATCGAGCAAATGAGGCTTTGCCAAGACGCGCCGTATTCCGTTCCCACTGGTAGAACCGACTAACGCTCTTGGCTGCTCAACTCTCGTATTGATCCACTTTCACTCGAGCCTTTTTCTCCCTCGCTTACAGCTATACAATTTTCCTCTCCGATTTACACTATTACTACAAATTCTATAAAGCCTCATTCGTGTTTTTCGATTATTCTAATTATAATTAAGAAGAACTTTTTTTTTGTGGTATTCAGGAAATTCATATATTCATTATTTCTTACTTCATTATCATCATTATTTTCCGGATCGATAGATCAAATGCATAAATATACGACAGTACAACATTTATACAATTTACAAAATTATTGCTGTTTTTTTTTGTTTTTTTCTCTTGAATTTTGTATAGTTAATTGTACTTTTAATTCGAATAATAATACGCGTATTATGAATAAAAATATATTACAGATACTTTTTAGAATAGAAATAAATAATTAAGAGCAGAAAAATTTACTGTAAGAAAAGGAATTTGTTTTTTAGTAAATAGAAGATTTGGGAAAATAAATCAGTAGAAAAATGCATCTTGACAAGAATTCGTTTTCAAATATTTAATTTTAATCAGTTGTTTGATGTAAAAAGTAATTTAAATTTTTTTTTTTTTTCATAAAGCCTCATTCGTGTTTTTCGATTATTCTAATTATAATTAAAAAGAATTTTTTTTGTGGTATTTAAGAAGTTCATATATTCATTATTTCTTACTTCATTATCATCATTATTTTCCGGATCGATAGATCCGATGCATAAATATACGACAATGCAACATATATACAATTTACAAAATTACTGCTGTTTTTTTTTTTTTGGTTTTTTTCTCTTCAATTTTATATAGTTAATTGTACTTTTAATTTTAATAACAATAAGTAAATAATAATACGCGTATTATGAATAAGTGAGCAGATTTGAATAAAAATATATTACAGATACTTTTTAGAATAGAAATAAATAATGAAGAGCAGAAAAATTTACTGTAAGAAAAGGAATTTTTTTTTTTAGTAAAAAGAAGATCTGGGAAAATAAATTAGTAGAAAAATGCATCTTAACAAGAATTCATTTTCAAATATTTAATTTTAATCAGTTGTTCGATGCAAAAAAGTATTTTTTAAATATTTTTATTCAAATACTGTTTTTTGTTGTTGTTGTTGTTGTTCGTATATAATACAAAATGTCCAAACAAGCTTAACTATCGACACAAGTATAATATTATTATACTTGTAATCTTAATAATAATATTAATAATAATAATAATAATAACAACAACGATTGTGAAGGAGCGACAGACAGATGTGAATAAAAATATAGAAGCGGTAAATATTTTATTACAATATCGGTGGCGAGATTTTCCTGAAGAAATATCAGAGATTTCGACCGTTTTAAGAGCAGAAAAAAATTAGTGTGAGTAAAGAATTCTTTTCATTCATCAATAAAAACTCATTAATTCGAGAATAATAAATTAGTCAAAAAGAATTCTATTGAAATATTTCATTATTCCCCGTTACACTATTGAAAATAAAAAAAGAGAATATATTTTTATTCAAATACTGCCAATCTCGTTTTATAAAATAGAAATAATAGTAAGTACACACGGCGTTATTGCTTTGGTCACCTAGTGCCTTTCATTCACGCGCAGTCTCGTACCCAAAATGATAGTTTAGTGTAATAAAAAAACGAAGAAAAAACGAAGAAGCGATCGGTCAACGAATCTGTACGTTAATCTAAAAAAAAATGCAGCTCGCCCATTTTTCACCGGGGGCAAACGAAAGAAATTAAAAAATGAAATATACAATCTCATAGGTAGCTTCTGCCAAAATCGACCGCGCAAAGACAATCGATTACTTCAAGTCCGTAATATTTCATTATTCACCCTAATATACATATATTCGTTTTGCGGTTTATTCTTAATTTACTCCTTGCTCAAGCTGCTAACTTGGGAATTTTTGTTATTCGTCGTTTCACGACGAATCTTCTCGTCCTCGAGCTCCAACGCGAGATTCGCGATACCCTGAATATTTTTGTTTTGCGGCTTCCTTTCGAATGCGAAAAGTGCTTTAATCGGTGGACTCAATAAATCGGAATCCAGCTCAGCGGGATCCTGGAAACCCGTGATCCAACTCACGAGAAAACCGACGATTAGTGTGACTAGGCAACCAATCACGCTGTACCATAAGTAGCTCACCTATTTTCGAAATGATAAATTAGAATTTTTAGTGTAGAACTGTTTTTTTCTTTTTTTCTACAGAAGACGAAATTTTTTTTTTTATATCCATTTATTATATAAATGTTTTACCCTGTATATAGACGATGCCTCGACGAAATCCTGCCTCTCGTCAAGTCCTGCAATATATTCCATCTCGTTGACGCACGGACAACCAACAACCGAGGTCTCTTTGCTCTCAAGTCGAATTTGTTGGTTGAATTGCGCGACTTGAGCTCCAAGGCCAATCCAGAGAACGAGAGCCAAGCCGCTTATGGCTCCGCACATGGCACCTTTAGCATTGGCCCAAGGTACGAACATACCGAGGGAAAAAAGTCCAAGAGTGACACCGCCCACCATGCCGTTAAACGACAGAGCAACTTGAAGAACTCCACCGAGGCGCTCAACGACAAACACAAGGGCGAAGCTCAGCGCACCGAAGAAAATGCTGATCCATCTGGCGTAAACGGCTCCTTTGCTAGCTGGCACTTGAACCTTGAAGAGACCCTGAAGAATATCCTCACAGGTGATAGCTGCCAAAGAATTCAGTGCACTAGCGACCGTTCTGAAAGCAGATATTTAAAAAGAAATTTTTAAAAACGTAAGAAACAAATATTCCTGATTTGAAAAATACTGGAAAATTCGTTTGAAAAAAATAGAAAATACTTATAATTAGTTTAAAGAAGAAAGTCTTTGGGTATATTATGAAAAAATTGACAAACAAGTAATCTTGAAAATACAAAAAACTAAGCTAAAGTTTATTTGGAAAGTTGCTCCGAATTCACTTGAAATTTTAGTAATTCACAGTATTTTTGTTTTACAGAGCTCGCATGATAATCATAATTGAGAAACAGCGTACCCCAAGGAAGCAGCGAATATTCCAGCCACGAAGAAACCCGGTACTCCCTTCAATTGACCCATGAAGTTCATTACATACAGAGGCAACAATTGATCGTGGCCGGTAATGTACCCGGCGCGTTGAGGATCGCAGTCTTTGTAAACGCTGTAGAGCACCATTCCAGTGAGGAAATTAACGGTGTAGATCAGAATCAAGCCCGCCGAAGAGACCCACAGTGCACTGTACAAAACATTAGATAAATTGTATTTTATTGCTCAGCACCCGAAGAAGGCTATTTTATTTTCGGTTTCTCGCAGAGAAAGCGTGTTTATTAAAAGTAGCATAAAGGGCAAAGCACGTTAAGTCGTCCACCGCAATTTTTTATATCCACAACACACATTTCTTCAGGATGTTGGTCTAGTTGAAGAAAAAAGGTAGGAATTTACGTTGTAAATCCTACCTTGATGTTGTTATGAATTTTTTTTTTTGTATTGGCGTTAAAAAAAAACCATTATGAATAAATTTGAGGACGTTTTGTTGAAATGAAAAAATTGGAGTGGCCGAATTGACGTGTTTTGCCTCATATAAAAAGTCGCAGAAGAAAAGCATAGCTGCTTTTTTTTCTGCTTATATTGTGAAAAATTGAAATGCTATAAATAATTTTTTGTAAAATTCTCATTTATATTCTAACGCAAAAACAGTAAAATCTCTTTGTAAAATCTTTGCTTGAAATCTTAATGTTTAACGTACGTTCTGACTTGGCTAATGCTCTCAACGCTAAGGTACTTTTGGACGGAAGCTTGATTGCTGCAAAACATTGTCGCCCAATAAAAGGTGCCGCCGATAACGACGCTCCAAAAGCTATGGCGAACGGTGGGCGTTGGATCCATGTTAAAAAACTCGATTCTTTTGGTGCTGCTGTTGTCTTCCCAAACTAGTGACCAGCCACCAGCCCAAGACAGGCCCATTCCCAAAATCAAAAAGAGAGAACCCAGCAAAACAATCGCTTGAAAAGTGTCCGTCATTATCACTGCCTTCATTCCACCCTAAAAATTGAAAAAAAAAAATTAAAATTTCAAACATAAATCAAAAGCTCTTTAAAAAAAAAAACTTTCGCCAATACTTTTCATAGTGAGAGCTGGCTTTACGTACCTGAGAAGCGTAAAATATACAGACTGCGTAGACTAGAGTAACTGCTAAATAAGTATTTAGTCCAGTAACTGAAACATTTTTTTAATAAACAATATATCTTATTAATGATTGTCTCAAGAAATTAAATAAATAATATGATAATATGAAAAATTAGTAAACCATAATATAACAAAATTCTGTAGGAACCATTTACCCGGGACTTTTCTTTCGGGATCCAGTTTTTTGCGTTTATTATAATAATAATTATTGTTTTATTATTATTTGAATATTAAGAAAAGGACTCACCGTGGCTCAAAGCCAGTGCCGGGGCGTAAACAGCCACTGATGTGTACAAAACCATCTGCAACATGTACAGACCGCTCGCAAGCAGTCTACAGTGTTTGTTGAAACGCAGATTCAAGTACTCGTAACTGGATGTGAGCCGGAGTTTCATATATACTGGCAAATAGAGCCTGGACGTAACTGGAACTACAAGTAAAAAGGCCCCGCAGGTCATCCAGAATTGGGTACCCTTAAAAATAAAAAAAATAAAAAGGATTAAAAAATGGTAAGCTCCAAAATTACTGCAGTGATAATAGTTTTCACAGTCTCAAAAGTTTTCTCAATTAAAATTTTTTCACGATTCATTTTAATTGTTAAAAAATTCTACAGTTGTTTCAGACTTATTTTCCATCTGACTGTAAAAATGGTCAAACGACGAAAGTGAAAGAAGAAAAAAAAATTTACCTGTTGATACATTTCCGCAGGATTGCCGAGGAGTTCGATAGCAGTGACGAAACTCGCGGCAAGGGACATAGCCATTGGAAACGTTCCCATGCTGGAACCACCGAGAAGAAAGTCCTCGCTGGTCTCCTGCTTTTTTGCGAAAAAACCGTAGAACGTCCCGATCAGACAGGAGACGAGGAGCATTATCGCGAGAACCGTGTAATCCACCCACGAGAAATAATGCAAAAGCGCCGGATGCTCCTTGAGGCATTCATCGTTGTCACTGCTCGTTGATGGTGATCGCCGCTGCTCAGCCGAGGACGCCGAGACAGCCAGTAAGAGGATCAGCAGCCGCAGTCGCATCATTTGCCAAGTTGCTGAAAATTTCACGAATTATTGAACAATTATTTTCAAATATTTATTTGGGGCTGAGAAATCAGTTTTGGTGAACATTTTTTTTTTTGTGAGATTTTCATGTCAGCAGACTCAGAATGGTCCAAAAAGGGACAAAATATTCAATCGTCCATAACTCACGAACGGCACGATCGATCGAGCCCAAATTTGGCACACAAGTAGAGCAATAAATTCTCTTTGATCGCTGTGATTTTTAATAAAATACATCGATTTATACAGTTTTTATAGAATTTTTAAAAATTACAAAAATTATGAAAAAATTATGTGATCGTTCTAACTTTCGTAAAAGAAAACAGGTTCAATGTTGTTTGGTACTGAATTTTGAGGAAGTCGAAATTAATAAATAAACTTCAAAGCTCTACTTTGCAGTATTTTTTGTAATAAATACGTATATAAAATATTTGTTATTTTGAGGAATAAAAATTATTAATTTCAGCGATATTGAGCTTTTTGTAATACACGTCACCTTATTTATTACCTATATTATTAATTTAAAAATTTAAAAAAAAAAACATGTTTTAGTGTATTTAAAAAATGTTTCACAATTTTTTTGTTCGAATCAGACAGATGGCTTTTAAATGGTTTCCATTTCAAAATCAATTTGTCCGATTTGACCCAATGTGACAATGGAAGGTTAATATCGACTCATACATACAATTACGTGCCACTGAGTTAATCAATAGAGACGCCTTGCAGGTCGATTAAACAACAACTGTGATAGACAATCGATTATCCACAATAATAGAGGAACCATTCGTATGGAAAAGCATAAAAATGATTTTTTTTTAAATTTAAATTAATAATCTAAAAATTGATATTTTAATATTATTAGATTGAATTTAATTATCATTTTCTCTTGTAGATTTTTTTTTTTTTTTCATAATCATTTAGTAAAAAATATATATATATATTAAAAATACCTTTACATTCAAATTTATATTTAAAAAAAATGTTCTTTATAATTCTTGATTATGAAAAATAGAAAAAGATACATATCTCGAGACTTTGACAAAGATGCGCGTGACAATCTTATTATCATCGTCATTCAAGAAGAAAGACAATCGTTTCTGGTTGAAAGCGGTCTCTGTCACCAATAAGTGGTCTCAAGTGGTTTGAACTACCATGAGTGTATTAAAACTTTAGTGAAATCTTCGCGGGTGCGCAAGAATAAAATGACGATGTGTCGCACCGTGGCGATCAACAATGCCGTGAATACGAAACACGATCGCTCGAACAGCCGCGGCATTATTTTCACTTTGCGACGATATGATTGACCGTCGTCAATCATATCGTCTTTCCGATATCAATTTTCTTTATCCTGGCTTTTATCCTCCTTCGATACATTCCTCACGGGTACAACTCGCAATTGCTTCCTTTTCAAGTGTCCCTCATCTTAATAATTAATTAAGAAATACTCGATATTCAAAATTTCAAGGCTCTGATATTTATAAAATGGGATGTTTTGTTTTTATCGTCAAAATCGGTTATCGAAACTTCTCTTTTATACTTAAATTTGTTGTAAAAATGTGTACTTTTCGCCATACTCAAAATACCCTCTCTTAATTTCAATTTAAACCAACAGCTTGATTGCTACCTCAATTTCAAAATTTCAAAAAGTGTTAAAGTTTCAAAATTTTCAAAATTTCCAATTTTTCGAAATTTTCTAAATTTTCTAAATTTCCAATTTTTCTAAATTTTCTAAATTTTCCAAATTTTCTAAATTTTCCAAATTTTCTAAATTTTCCAAATTTTCTAAATTTTCTAAATTTTCTAAATTTTCTAAATTTTCTAAATTTTCTAAATTTCCAATTTTTCTAAATTTTCTAAACTTCCAATTTTTCTAAATTTCCTAAATTTTCTAAATTTTCTAAATTTCCAATTATTCTAAATTTTCTAAATTTTCTAAATTTCCAATTTTTCTAAATTTTCTAAATTTCCAATTTTTCTAAATTTCCAATTTTTCTAAATTTCCAATTTTTCTAAATTTTCTAAATTTCCAATTTTTCTAAATTTCCAATTTTTCTAAATTTCCAATTTTTCTAAATTTCCAATTTTTCTAAATTTTCTAAATTATCTAAATTTCCAATTTTTCTAAATTTCCAATTTTTCTAAATTTCCAATTTTTCTAAATTTCCAATTTTTCTAAATTTCCAATTTTTCTAAGTTTTCTAAATTTTCTAAATTTTCTAAATTTTCTAAATTTTCTAAGTTTTCTAAATTTTCTAAATTTTCTAAATTTTCTAAGTTTTCTAAATTTTCTAAATTTTCTAAATTTTCTAAATTTTCTAAATTTTCTAAATTTTCTAAATTTCCAATTTTTCTAAATTTTCTAAATTTCCAATTTTTCTAAATTTCCAATTTTTCTAAATTTCCAATTTTTCTAAATTTCCAATTTTCTAAATTTTCTGAATTTCCTAATTTTTCTAAATTTCTTAAATTTTCTAAATTTCCAAATTTTCTAAATTTTCTAAATTTTCTAAATTTTCTAAATTTTCTAAATTTTCTAAATTTTCTAAATTTCTAAATTTTCTAAATTTTCTAAATTTTCTAAATTTTCTAAATTTTCTAAATTTTCTAAATTTTCTAAATTTCTAAATTTCTAAATTTTCTAAATTTTCAAATTTTATAAATATCTAAATTTTATAAATTTCTAAATTTTATAAATTTTCAAATTTTATAAATATCTAAATTTTATAAATTTCCAAATTTTATACATTTTCCAAATTTTGCAATCTATTTTTTGCCAAAAAATTCGGCCAACTAACCCGAAGCTTTTGTTTTCATCACTACAAATATGCGTCTTCTGATTTGCTTGAATTGCAGTATCTGTTATCGGCCGCGGTATGTGTCGCGTCTTTTTAGAAGCGTGCACGATGTAACATAACGCTCGTTTATTGTGAAAACAACACCTCGAATGAATGCAATTATTCGGTGTTACAAAAAGAGCGACCTTAATCACCGCGGAATGACGATTGTAAAACCGCAGAAAAATAAAAGAGTTTTTACGTAATGAACAGATTTTCCAACCTAGGTATAAACATCCTGACGTGTGTCTCTCTCTCGTGATGCCGAATTACACAAACAAAACACATCAAGATATCATCGTGCACGCGTCAATTCGTCATATCAAAAACACTATAGCTGTTGAAGATAATTGCAAATTGCAAATTCACCGAAAAGTTTATTTATCATTTTGCACATTAAAGTTTATAGATGTTTGATAGGCTGTGGTCGATGACAACAGTGAGACGACCTGGGTTTTTTTTTCTTACTTAAATCAGGAGACTTCTTAACGTTTCGACTCGGTTCTGATCAGAAAGAGAAATTAAAAAATTAATTAATTTAATTTTCAAAATATTTATCTGACTTCAATATTAAATTTAAGTAGTAATAATGATTTATAGACAATTCACTCATTTTTTTTTTTATAACACATACATAGATCTTAAATGTTAACACAAAAATGATCCCAGGCCCATCCGACCTTCAGCCCTTTAAATTCAATTTATTTCAATTTATGAATAAAATCTTTTCACCAATTTTCAACAACAAAACGAAATTGAATTTAAAAAGAAAAGCTTACCTCACAACTCAGAAAATTCCAGACACGTATGTATGTATGTATTAACAACAACAACAACAACAACAAAAAAAGCAAAATATTGAAATTCCTAAATCAGCTTCCAGTCGTCGAATATTATCAAGAGGAACGTGCGGAACTGCAGCTGTATTATCTTGCTGGTTTTCCTGACGTAACGCATAAATGAAGGCGCGAAAACTATTTCGTTGGGAAAGCCTTGTGACAATTCCCTTCTCTCAATCGTCCTTAATTTCTCCTGTTTTGTAAAAAAAAAATTTGTTTCTTTTTATTGAAAAAAAAAAAAATTAAATGAAATTTTTTTTCTTCACGAGTACTTAAAAAAAAATGGTTCAATTCGAGAGGCGCGAAAATATTGGCAAAAACTACCACTCGAGTTATGCCGAACGGATTAAACGGAGTACGGTTTTAAGACTGATCGTTTTTAATTGTCATATGCGCCTTTATACGATCCCAGCCCCTTCCACATAGTGCGGCTCTCGACGACGAGCACATCGCGCCCAGCAGTGGTAGCCTTCGCCTGGGCGCGAAGGTCTTCCAAACGCTGCTGGGAGGTCTGTAAAACAGGCGGCTCTCCATCGACAAACCTAAACTGACTGAGAAGGGAAAAGGGTTCCACCGGTATTTTCGACGAAATTCCACAAAAAAAACGATCCGTAGATTTGTCGTTTTTTTTTTTAAGATCCAAGAGCATTTCAACGATTCCGGGAGATCGTTGAATGAAGGGGATAAGTCATTTGATCCGAATCAATTAAACGGTGTATGAGCAATTTGTCGAAGAAAATATCTCGAGATATGAGATCAGATGCTGATGAATGTACCTTAAAATTGTCGCAGCTCGCGCTTCGTCACTTAATGCCTCATCTTTTAGGCTGAACGAGCTCATCTGTTGTGATGTCAAGACAAGATAATTCCAATGAATTTCAAAGCCATCCCGTTGTCTTAAACGAATGACTCAATGAGAGCGTTTGAAGAGAGAGAGGCTTCGACACTTTACACTTATGAAATGATACTATTTTAAAGATGATTTTTTTTAGAGATACCTAATATTTTAAAAATGGAACGACGAGACTTTATTTATTTTTTTTATGAAGCTGTTAATTTAAACAAAAATCATATCACTAAATATCACAAGACATCTTTATGAATTCAAGATGACATTTTTTAATTACATACTCTTTACTCTACTTTACTTATTCATAGTCGAGGCGAACTGCGTGCAATAGTGCTTACAAGATCTCACGATCATTAATTAATAAAATTTAATTTGTTTATGTCAAGTTGATATAAAAATATTGCTTATTCGCCTATAGTTCTTATAAGAATATTAATAGGGGAATAATAAGTTTATTTAATTGAGGATTTTAATTAAATTATGAAGATTATTAATAATAATTATGAACTATTAATATCACAAATTTCATTTTCCTTCTCTTAGATAATTTAAAAATCATATTAATGATAAATTAGATGGACATATTAAAATAATTCCATCTAATTCATCATTTCCTCATTCATTAAATTTGTGAAGAGAAATAATGTTAATTAATTCTATAATTATATGAAAAATATTTATTCTAATAATATCGAGCTTGAATTACTAAAAAGAGCTCAAATACCATTTGAGCTTAATTACACATGGCAATTCTACTCCTACACCTGTTTCTTCTTTAGTTCATTCTTCATCTTTAGTAACTCCAAGAATTTATTTATTAATACGATTTAATTGTTTCATAATAAGAAAAAAAAAAATTCTTATTATCTTTAATAACAATATTTTTAGCAGGATTAGGGACTAATTTTGAAATTGATTTTTTTTTAATTATTGCTTTGTCAACTTCAAGTCAATTAGGTCTAATAATATTCGAAATTTTATTGAGATGAATATTATTTTGAGATTTTAAATTGTGTCGTAATATTTTAGTTATTAATGGGTTATTTCGTAGTGTGAAATTTTGTCGTGTTGTATTATGTCATGAAACCCATGAAAATATACAGCCGAGAAATCAATTTCCATATATCAACTGATTGATCATTTAAACAACCATTAAAAACCAAAAAAAAAAAAACAATTTTAAATCAATTTATCAATCAGTCGATAATTTTTATTAATCGCTAAATAACAGCTCTGTTTGTCACAACATAAAACTGCTTTGGAACAAAACAGGTTCCCCAAACCAGAAGCTCGAGATTCTCATTCTAACGAGTTATTAAAATGTTTTGACCAACAAATCTTACACATGTTTTTTCGGAACTTCGGTGACTTTAAAAGCCAATTGGGTGTTGTCGAGATTATTTCCAAACACTTTTGAGGCTCAAGGTTTGTCGTTCACATGTACATACTTACAAAACAGGATTGAACAATTTTTGGACATTTTCGAAAATCACAAACAGGATTTGAGGGGACATCAACGGAAGGGGAGTCGACGTTTCTCCCTCTATTACCTTCCAATTTTACGTTGGAATGGATCACACAGAGGAGAGGATTATTCTTAAAGTAGGAAAGGAAAACGGTAAAAATCTGGAATGACTGAAAAATTCTAGCAGCAAAGAGCAATAGGGTGGCGAAATTTTAGTTCAGGCCCTCAAGACAAGAGTGAAA
Organism: Perithous albicinctus; assembly: GCA_964016905.1. Lineage (NCBI taxonomy): Eukaryota > Metazoa > Arthropoda > Insecta > Hymenoptera > Ichneumonidae > Perithous > Perithous albicinctus. Next base: position 20,276,311 of record OZ024693.1, on the reverse strand, counting down.
GGACCATCAAATTAATACCGCGTCTCGAAATTGGATGCTTAATTTTTTTTTTTTTTTTTTTTGTTAGAAATCGTTATAGTATTTTGGTGTGTTTGTTTAAAAAAATTTTCAAATTTTTTTATTCCATTTTAACAGCTATCGAAGCATCTTAACATTTGGAGAAGAATGCTAAGAGCTTCTAAGTAATTCTGATTTAGGTTCATCGTCCAAGTCCATCGCCCTTATACTGACATTCATATATATATGGACTTTGGCTGAACATCTTGATTGAGTAACTTTTGCCTTTAGGCCATGTGAAAGGCCCAATATTAACGGTTCTTATTGAATTTAAATTTATTTATTATATAGACATATACATGGGCTAATCTGAGCTGGAAACACGCAACACTATTTTTTTACAGCCGCAAGTAAAATGCTTATAAAAAGTTGAATATCGAAATTGCGTTGATCCGAGTCAATTGAATTTCAAAGGTATACGGAAATTTGTAAAATTTATTTTCTCCAATCTTCCTGTTTGAATTAAAACGTGTTTATACGCTAAAGCTAAAAATATAGCAAAAAAGTTGAAACACAAATTTTGCCCGAAAAAAAAGTGAAACAATTAAAAAATCGAATTTAATTTATTTATTCAAATAAATAAGAACGTGTGTTACTTGCAAATAAAAACAAAGAATAAAAGTTTGTTACTGTAAATTTCACCGACCAATCATCTGTCTTTAAATTGCAAACAATATTTTGTTAAATAAAAGTTCAAATAAAAAGAGAAATTTTATTTAATTATTTAATTTTACGTGATTACAGGTAATACAAATTTCTAGGTTTACCAAAATTTCATTTTTACTAAAAGCACCATTAAAAATGAATTGTGGGTTCTATTAATTAAAAATAAGGTGATATATTCTTATCGGTAATATACAGGATGTCTCCCAATTATGTGATGATATTTATATATATTCGAATAGAGGAGATCCCGCTGAACAAAAAAGTCTGCGGTCAAAATTTTCTACGACCAAAATTGACCGAGTTATTAGCAATTAGATTTAGCCAATCACGGAGACCGTTAAAAATGGCGAACGGGGCGTTTTCAACCGTTAGTGTCCGTCCGGAACGTCGAGTTCCGCGCGGACGCTGACGGTCGAAAACGGCGAAAATGGCGTTTTCAACCGTTAATGTCCGCCCGGAACGTCGAGTCCCGCGAGGACACTGACGGTCGAAAATGGCGGAAAAGGAAGAAAAGATGAGAACAGTGATGAGCATGGTCTGGCAAATAAATATTGAGATACCAGAACGAAATTTTCGACGACCACTCGCGGCTCAGCAGATCAAAACATTTATATTTACGATTAAGCAGATGTGTTGAATAAAAATTTATTAGACAGACTATGTCCGCCGGAATACATAGGAATTATTTTCTACACAATAAAAGCAACTGTCCTCGCTATTGATTCCACTCTCGGAGTGCACTATCAGTCATCGTTCATTGTTTATTTTTTTAAATAGACGAAAGCATCCGGTATGTTATTGTTATGGGACCTTAAGTTCGGCGAAAAAAGGGAAATAATATTTTATCCTAACTATAGGTCTCGACAATAATATCCCGGAAATAATATTTTTTTTTACAGCACAAAAATATATATATATATATAGCAAAAAAAATTAACATCGTGATTGTCATCGAAAAATAGAAAAAAAAAAAAAAAACGAAACTTCGCTCAGGACCGTCCAAATAAAATTTCAGAACAACCAAATTTTGCGAAAATTACTTTTATTTTTTTTAACTTAGTTTTTAAAATTATTATAATTAAATATTATTTGTAATTTAATTTTTTTTTCGAACATTTTCGAAAAAAAATAATTTTTTGTATATATACATACATATATATATATTTTAGGGTGCTTTCAAAAAATTATTTTTTTTTTCGAAAATGTTAGTAATTTAAAAAAAATGTAATTATATATATATATATATCGTTAACTAGTAGAATTCGTATGATGCATCAATTACGACAAACTGACGTATCCGAAGTCACACTAGCATATGTATTAAGGCAGTACATAAACCCGTTTCATAACGGGGAGACGGAAATAAACTGCAGTCTGTGTTGCTAGATCTAGAATGACGAGAGATATTAACGGTGTATGTCAATCTATCTCTTTTCAGTGCATTATCTCATAGTCTCGTACAGACACAACGTAGTGAATTATTGTGTTTGACGTTAGTGTTGAGACGACCTTGTGAATCCTCGAATCGAAATGAGACGTCGATCGTGGATCGACGATCTCTTAATTTTATCCCTGAAAAGCTGCAACTACCGGAAGACAAAAGTAGTCCAATGCGCGTGGGCCGAAAACTCAAGAAAAAAAAATGACGTACTGTTAAAAATATTTGCAAATTTTTGGATAACCAAAATCTTCTTCATCGACAGGCACAATAAACGTAGTAGTAAAATTATAAACTTTTCTATTGAATTATCGAATTTTCAAAATATTTGTAATTTTACATTCAACACAATTTTGGAAGTTAAGATTTGGATTTTATTTTTTTTTTCCTTAGAATGTGATATTTATGAAAAAAAATGGAAATTGAAACTTACGAAAAAAAAAAAACAAAAAAGTTAGCCAAAGAATATCAGGCATAACCAAAAAAATTAATGCGAAACAAAAGAATTTATAAATAAATAATATATGGAAACAATTTAAAAAAAAAGTAGGCGTTGAAATGTAATTGGAGGGTTGCAATAAATCTTTATACGAGATATGTGGAATGTATGCGACATGACAGCTGTGAAACGACGTTCCTCCTATACACAATAGATCTGTAATCAGTTGACGCGGCTTTGTAAACTCGGAAATGTCTGATGATGCGCTGTGTCGGGTTGATTTCCTCTGCAAGACTTACAAGAGCCCGTGTAGCACGTGTCGCGTTGCTGCAACGCACGAATGCTCTGCACCAATGATATATATATATATATATATATCTTCATGAAACGTCGGGTTCGAACCGGTTTCTCGTGCGTACCACACACGTAAACACGCCTCTCTGCCTTACATTATTTCTTTTTACAAATATATATATACATATATACACACAGTCAGTCGTCGGAAAATTCGCAACGAGATCATGTATGAAAACGTCAATGTCGCGCATTGGATTCCTCTTTTTATAATACGTTTTCTGATGAGTCATTGTTCTTTCAAAAAAAAATCACGTAACTGGCACTTTATCGACCAATCAACGTTTAGACTCGTCGTCACGGAAACCGATAGTCGTTACACTTATCCGCAGAACATTCTTTTTGCTCTGTGAAATGCGTACACTTTATATAGCGTGTATATTACAAACGAGGCGTTTGAATACAGTGATTTCAATGCCTCTGTTTCAATCGTGAACTTTCATCACGGGAACAAAAAAGCTGTATAATGTCGAAGGATATTCTTTATTTTTATGCCTCTAAACGCCGCACTGGACGGTTATATTCAAATGAGAAAAAAAGAGGATTAAAATATTTCTTTTTAAATCAATGGGGACTAATTATTGTTATGAAATAAAAATACACATGCTCTCGCAATAATTCATGGCTACCATTGATTTACAATACTTTTTGCGTACATTCGAGTCTTAGCTTCACGTAAAAATTCAACGAAATATACGTTATACGCTAAAAGTAAACATCGCCTATTTACTTCCCCCCTTTGTTGCTCGCTCAGCTCACAGTACCTCCGTCTCCCGTCGTGCGCCACTTTGCCTATCCTCCCCGTGTAAACAACCTGTATGAAAACAAAGGGAGACAAACCTTTTGTGTCATCACAGAGATATTTGACATCCAAAGGGAGAAATATATGCACCAGTGATCCAGACCGTCATCCAATCCCGCGGATTCCTTTATTAATTAATTGACGGCGGCACAGAGAGAGTCTCGAGCACTAGGAAAACAGAACAGCGCGGGTTTGCGGTGTATCATATATATATATGTATGTGTATATATATATATATATATATATATATATGTCCGCGTCGCTCTCCCAAGATGGAAAATAAAAGGGCTTCAAGAACATTAGTCGCCAACGTATATGCGAAGACGAATTAAAACTGGTTCGAGCTGGAGAAGGATGCTTCTATCCGGATTCGAAACTGTCGCGCGCACGCGTCTCGCGTTTGTTAATTGCCTAATTTGCAGTAATTGAAGACGATGAATTTTAGGGACAACTTTTCGATTGTGTCTTATCAGCATGTTTTGTCGGAAAGGCCTGCTTTACACTCCAGTATTGTCAACAAGATTTTTATATCCGCTAATATATATATATATATATATATATATATATATATATATATATATATATATATATATATATATATATATATATTAGTATATTACTTGATTATTGTAATTTCACCACATAACAATAAAATCTACGATCGAAAGAAATATGTCTATATTTTGATGTTTACGTTTTTCTATTCGGCAATAAAATTTGAGATAAGGGAGGAAGAATAAAAATATGCCTTTTTATTTTCCTTCGCCAAATTTCGTTGCTTTCATCGTTACAATAACTGCTGGAAAGAAAAGAATATATTTAGAGGTCACTCGATTTTTGAATTATTTCATTCGTGCTCCTGATTGGCCTACGAATATTTTAACAGTAAACTTCCAGTTTCTGTGTCTATACACTTTATAGGTAAATCGCGATTGTATATTTTATTAAAATCGTACCGAAGAATTGTTAGAATTTGTTTTATTTTCACGTTTTTAATATCCACCTGGATGTTGGTTGAGATTATATATTATTAGTTAGTGGCTTTGTTGTTATTTTATCTTGACAACGGAAGGTCAAAACAGTCACGGTATGCTGCTGCTGATGTCGCTGTTGTCACTCCAAACAATCACTTTGGGATTAGGACACATCAGCGCACGAAAACAAAGCACCGAGTCCCGAGTTCAACTGAATTCTCGAATTGAGGACTTTAACTATATAGTGAGAAATAATACACGTTAGTGTCCTGTGAAATCTTCTTTTTAGCTGACTCGGAGACGCCACATTGTCTCAATATTTTCAATTTTAAATCGTCTCCAATCTCGTTTAAAATTTTTTTTTTAGTATATTGTGGCTATATTATTTTTAATTACATAAAAATATCCGATTATAAGTCTGTCGGTCTTCGCATCGAAGGTATGACTTGGACAAAAATGTATATATGGGGCATTCCATTACATCTCGATCAAAATCTGGCGAAGACATCTCAGATCGGCAGTTCTAATCTTTTATATTATTTTTCAAATTTATCTTTGGCTGTTATGAAATCTCCATCTTCGAATAGAGCTCAAAAATTTTGTTATATTTCATAAGATTTTTCAGAATTTTTTCAAATTTTTAAAAACGTACGTTTTTTTTTGTAAATTTCAAAAAATTATACCTCAGGTAAAAAATGTAAAAAAAATTTCGTTATATTTTATAAGATTTTTGAGAATTTTTGAAAACGTACGTTTTTTTTTGTAAGTTTCAAAAAATTATACGTTTTTTTTTGTAAATTTCAAAAAATTATACGTTTTTTTTTTGTAATTTCAAAAAATTATACCTCAGGTAAAAAATGTGAAAAAAATTCGGTACGTGTTTTTTCGACAAGTACTTTTGTATAAAAAATTACGGAGTCGAACTGAGGCGTCATCGTCAGATCTCGATCGAGATGTCATGGAATGCCCCATATATATTCTTGGCACAAATATATTTGTGTATTAGAACAAAGAAGACTCACAGAAATGAAGCTTCAATATGTTATATAAAAAAACAAAATTACATTTTTTGTAACACTGTCTATATTCAAGTTGTAAATATTAATCATAATTAAACATTAAAATTTACATCAAAGACTCTTTTTTTTCAATGGATTTCTGTAAATTGAATTTTTTTTTTAATAACACAATTTTATTTGCTCAAAATAATTGGACGTGTTTTTTTTTTAATTCTTGGGGATCATTTTTACGGGTACTTTGCGCGAGAATTTTTTTTTTTTTTTTTAAACGTTACATTTTTCTTTTCCAATCAGATTTCGCTTAAAACATTGTGCACATGCGGAAAGTTAAGGGAAATTATTAAGAAATCATTCATGATTTTCAAACACAACATAGCACCGTTTATTATTAAATACTGTATGTATATCATTAAATCGAGCACTGTAAGAACTCAGCGTATCTTACACAAAAATGCAATGCGATGCAGCATAAATTATTCGTCCACTAAAAACATCGCTCGTTACACGCAACAAAAAAAAACAACGTATAACAAATTCTCTGGCAGTTGACGAGCTAACAGTGATTACTTAGTATATAGATCGAAAATTTCGTTTAATGTCGTACCGTATAAGACCGGCAACCCAACGCTTTTCTCCGTCCTGCGGAGACTATACTTCCTTCATATCTCATATAAATAGGATGCACTCTTTGTACACACATTGTAAATCGTCTCGGAAAATATTGTATCATCTTTGGCAAGCCGCCAGATTTGCATGCCTCTGTGAAAATGTAAAATACATGAAAAAAAAAAAAAAAGAAAAAAAAAACATGTTGAATATTTTACTTTTGACAACACGCGGTGTCCCGACAATTGATAATTATGTATAAAATTAATTAAAAAAAAAGACAATTGGAAGACATTTGATTGCCTCTTAGTTTGTATAAAAGTACTAAAACTGTCCGGCAGATAAAATATGATCGTGCTACAATTCAGAATTGCAAACCTTCCGCATTCACTATTCACGTTTTTTTTCCATAAATTATGTATATCTTTTTATTTTCACTCCAAAATTTCATTTAAAGAATCCCTGAGAATTAAACAATTAAACAGACTCAGTCGATAACGAAAACTGTACTGAAATACTATTCGGATTGCAGGATGTTTCAGGAAATATTCAGAGCCGATGATTCTTCACTTTTATCCGAAATATCAGCCATTTGTTTAACTTTTATAATCAAAAGTTTTGTCTAATTAGAATTTGAGTACTTTGTGACGAGAGAAAAAAAAAAGCTGAATAATCTTTGGAATTATAGTGCCAAAAAGATATAAATAAATCGGTAAATAAAATTCTTGAACCAACTCGATTGAAAAATGTAACTTTTTGTTATATAAAACGATTCGTTAAGCCATTTTTAATGGTGATTATTATTTTTTTTTCGATATTCTTAAATAGTTGCGAATTTTAGAAATTTTTTAGCCGAATGATTTCTTACGCACATAAAAATTTCCAAAATCAATAAAAGTTTCGAAAAAGCAGCTTAAAAAAATGCTCGATATCGAAACTTTCGCAATTGCAAGATAAATCTTTTAAAACAATCACAAGTATGTATATAAATCATACAATTCGTTTCATATATAAGAAAAAGTTTTTTTTATCGAATTTGTTAAACAATTTACTTTTTCAATCGATTTATCATTAACTTTTTGGCTTTACTATTATTCAAAAACGAATATTTTTTACCTTTTTTAAAGAACAACAGAAATATATATTACATCGTTTCAAGATGATGTAAAAAATATTCTCTGTATTTCTGTCTCGCTCCGCTGTCAGTCCTATATTTCTCGCACCTACTTGGGCTCTAAATGTTAAATTGTAACGCTATTTTAATGAACAATATCAAATAATTTATGGTATAAATAGAGTGATTTAAAAAGTGATGAAAGGTTCGCAACTCTGTTTCAGCCTCTTAAGTACTTGCTACACATTCTCCCAGCTAAATTGTAGTCGCCTATGATTTGTACATAAAACTCGTCTCTAACTGAATTCTACATTCTTATCAGAGTGGCAAATCGTGACTAACGACGAGCTGACATTCGTAGATATGTATCAATAACGACAATTAAATGCGCGCTAGCCTTCCGCTAGCATCAACATAGCGAGATACATATTTGGTTTTTTTTTTTTTTTCTTTTTCGAGCACCCAGTTAAGAAACTTTCCAGCAAAACTTCGTACGATAACAAAAGCTTCGGAAATATTGCGTTTCTTTTTTTTTCTCTAATAATTGCAACAAAAATCTAGCGCACATCCAGCAAAGTATTTCATACTTCGGTGCAAGTTTGAGGCTGCTTTTTTTTCTTCTATAAGTACGCGGAATGTCCTTCGCGATAATATCGCAAATAAACTAAATGTGAGTACTGGCCAATTCAATTTTCTCGGGATTCTTTTTCTTCGCGTTGAACGTATATTTCGTTTGGGTGTCCACGTCGGAAAATAGATTGCTGATCGTCTCGTTTTCCAACAGATGACGCTTGCGTATTCTCCCGCCAATGCAGGGGAAAAAGAGATCCGGATCGTGATATTCCTGCTTCTCTCGTAAGACGATACGACAAAAATTACTGACGATCAGGCCAATCACGACAGTCATGAGGAAACCGAGCGGTGAATACCACATGTAAGAGATTCTATAGAGATAGAAGAAGCTGGAGCCGTCGGATCGCCTGGAAAAAGTACAAAGACAACAGAGTTAACATTTTGTATTTACTTTTTAGATTCTAGGTATTTTTTACATATTACAAATTGAGAATTTTTTGGATGAACGGTACACTTGAAAATGTGCAACAAACATAAAACCGCATAAATTTATGATGAGCTACCTCCAACCGATGCTTTTGTCACAATCCAAAATATTCTTTGTCTCATCGAGTATTTCACTAGAATTTTTTTTCATTAGGAAAAATGAAACACAGAACTTTAAAAGGCTGCGTAAATATTTGAGACAACAAATATACTTACGGTGCAGCATTCATGATAAGTTTGAGTGTAGAATTCGAGATGGTCGCAAGATCGCAGCCGTCAATGGAAACGGGTAGGAGTTGTGGAGCGGGTCTCGGTGTCGCAAAAGCGATCCACAAGAGAAACGCCAAAGTAGCGGTGACAGCAGTGACGGCTCCCCGTTGATTAGCCGACTCGAAAACCATGCCAAGGGTAAACATACCCAAAAGTGGTCCGCCGACAACACCAAAAATCGTCAAACTACCTTGAAGAACACCACCGAGTAGCTGCGCGAGGAAGGCCAAGGCGATGCACAAAATACCGAAGGTAAACGCCAAAAGTTTACCGAAAATAATGGACTTTGACACCGGAAACTCTTTGTCCGTAAATTTCGTGTACACGGGCTTAATGTAATCCTCGAGTGTCACGGCCGACAGAGAATTTAGGGCTGCCGAGATTGTGCTCAAACCGGCGCTGAAGATACCTGAATAGAGAACATTAAATTATGATAATTAATGCCTTTTAAATTGTCGTCGCACGACTTTACAATTCAATGCAAATGGGGTTCAAAAGCTCAGAGTTGCGACACAATCATTAGTATTCCAATTTCTGCGTTAATTCATTACTTTCAATCGGCACTTTTATATATTCAATATACCATCGAAAGCAAAATATCTACACATTTTTATTCATCTTACGCAAAATTGTGATAAATTTTTGGGAATATTTAGATGATCTCTGGATATTTACCAAATTTTCTTGGCAATGTGAGACAAATATAAAATCCCATAAACTTATGGTAATCTATCTACAATGGTTGAATGCTTCTTTATCACAGGACAAAATATTTTGTTTGTTTTGTTTTATGAATATATCATTGATTTTTATCTGACTCCCTCCCCTTAATTATCGTCGAAATAGTTAAAGACTGATAAACGGAATTACCAGCTATGAATAAACCAGGTACTCCAGGCCAATTAGACATCGTGTCCATAACATAAAGAGGCATCAGCATATCAGTCGACGAGATTCTTCCTTCCTCTTTGGGATCGCAATTGCTGTATTTACTGTAGATAGCCAGTCCGGAGAAGCACGTGCATATGGACAACATCGTGAGAATTGGCCAATTCAGATAGAGCGCTATTCGTGCAGCTTTCAAACTCTTAACTGTGAGCATCCGTTGAACCTGAACCTGATTAACGCCGTACAACGAAAGAAAGGTGCACAGACCTCCAAGTGTCAAGCTCCACCAAGTATGTCGGACGGTTGGATCGATGGAGATGCTGCAAAGAAGTTTAACAGCATATAAATTTTAGGCTATCGATTCACTCACATTTCGAGCTTCCACTTTCACTTACTTATCGAATTCCACGCGTCCGCCCTCTTTCGCAATACGCCAAATTTCCCCAAACCCACCGACGTTATGAGCCGCTGTTCCAATTACGAAGAAAAGCGCGACGAACATGAGGAGCGCTTGGAAAACGTCCGTTATCAATACTGCCTTGATTCCACCTATGCTCGAGTAAATCGCACAGACCAAACCGATTATTATAATACTTCCAGTTTTCGAGAGACCGGTCGTTGCTTCTAGCGCCAACGATGGAGCGTACAATACTACACCCGAGTATAATAATAACTGAATCCAGTAGACAAAACTTGCCAGAAGACGGGCTTTCATGCCAAAACGCCTCTCCAAATACTGAAAACAGAATTATAAATCGTACGTAGAGAATTTGAAGAGTTGTTAGTAATTCTTAGAGTAGTAGGCTAACATATATGGGGCAAAACACGTCAACTCGGCCATCCCAATTTTTCATGTCAACAGAAGGTCCTCAAATTTATTCAGGATGTTCGTCTGGTTGAAGAAAAAACGTAGGAATTTTTTTCTGACCTTATTATTGCATATTTCAGCTATTAAAAATTTCTGAAAATATTCATTGTTTATTTTTTAACGCCACTTAAATTGGGGTGGCCGACTTGACGTGTTTTGCTCCATATATAAAACGATATGAAAATAATAATAATAATCATTTTAAAAAATTAGTGGAATAATGTATGTAATTTTCGTAGCTTATTTTAATGAATTCTCGCAACGCATGCTTTTTTCTTAAGCGAAATATTCACTTTACTGACAATAGAGAAAATTTGTGAAAATAATCAATTGAAAATAATGGGATTAAAGGAAAGCAGAATTACAACTTTACTGTGTTCTGTTAGATTTTCACTATCTAGTAATTATTCGAAAATTAATGATACCTCATAGGCACTTGTTGCTTGTAGTTTAAAGAATACCGGCAAAAATCCATAGCACACTATTGGTGTACCTATAAGGTACGACAAATTAATCACTACAAATTGTGTGCCAAATGTGTAGTTTTCAGCCGAAACTCCCAGCAGCGTGATTGCCGACATAAACGATACCATAAGCGCTATGCCTACAGGCACTATGCTCATAGATCTGTTTGCAGAGAAGTATTCCTGAGGGAAAATAAGAGAACTCTTTTAGTAACACAAATTTAACTACAATAAAGTACTTTATAACAAGAGAGTACCAGTGATATGGCATGCTAATCCATGTGATGCTTGGAATTGAGCTCTTTATCAGCGCTCTGAAGCTGAGATACAAAGATATATTCTACGATCATTATGAACAAGTTTATGCCAAGTCACTCTGATACATCTTACATAGATAGTCAGATCAATTCATCAATTACTTCTGTGGTTCTCTGGCGATCTCCCGTCAGTCTGTAATAGACGCCAATCCCGATGCTCACGCATAGCATAGCTGCTATAATCAAGTAATCTGCCCATCCTAGAGTCGCCGTTTCGACCATCGCTCCACTCTGTAAACAATAGTTGTTCATTATATTGTTATTCTATCAAATAATAAGGGAACACACTGATTTTTTTTTTTTTTTCATGGTACGTCTTTCCGCTTATCATAGCAGCTGCGATCTTAATTCTACCGACCATTCGAGACACATCATACCGAAAATTCCAAGAATCTGTGCTCTTGGGTGATCAATAAATCAGATATGGGGAGATCAATAAATCCCGAAATACCCCTTTTATCCGGACTCAGATTATTGTGTGCGACGCTTTACGACGCTTCATCCTTTACTGAGGACCGTTGATGCGGCTAGAGATAAGCTCTGAGACTGCCACTTGAAAGTAGTTGTTACAATTACTATTAAGGGACCGTTACGTTAATTAACATGTTACTCGTGCTTAAATAAATTAAATAAAATATGAATAGTGTTAAATATAATTTTTTTTCAAATTATATTTAAATAAATAAAATAAAATATAAATAATATTAAATGTAGTTAAATTTTTACAAAATTATTAAATAAATAAAAGAAAATGTAAATAACATTAAATATAATTTTTTTTCAAATTATATTTAAATAAATTTAAAAAAAATAATAACTTCGAAATTTCGAAAAAAAAAAAAAAAAAAAAAAAAAAAAAAAAAAAAAAAAAAAAAAGTTTTTCAAAGTCTTCTCCAATTTTGCTTTTTGTTATTAATTTTTTCTTGTTTTTAAATTAAACTAATCTCCGAGTTATGCTAGGCCAAAAAATCGCCTAGTCTATGATTCTCTTAATGAATCTATACATACGAATTGTGATTCAAATAAATAAATGATTTCGCAGTTCTGAAATTGGAAAATTTTGAATTTCGTTTGGAATTTAGCTTCGGTCAATCGGGTGATCGAGGGACGTGATATTTTCTAATCCAAAGCACAGCTTATATTCGATCCTTAAAAAAAAATTTTTACCTAAATTCATTTCAATGTATTTTATGTATCTACGAAAATTCATTGTTGTTTAAACAATTTAAATCAATTATTCGTGGCTACATTTAAAAATATGAATTTACTAATTTCAGAGATGCAGTTACTGCATGGAAAATTTTCTTCATCCAAAATCTTTCCCAACAGTGACCCATTTACAGCTTGCCAGTATATAAAAACATAGGAAAGGAACAGAGGTTTGTTTGGAGAGAGAAAGAGAGGGGGGGGGGGAAGAGAAGAGTTGCTACAGCCGAATCCAATCTGACCTCAAATATCAGCTCAATTGATCCGCGTTCGAGCGATTTGTTATTAGTTTCGAACAATCGGACGTTAATGGTGGCTTCAAACATATTATTCAGTGTTTCTCTGTCACTCTGATGATAGCACCATTCGTTTTATCTCTCTCTCTCTCTCGCACTTACACATATTTTGATATCTTAACGAGACACTTGTTCCAGCGCTATCACCAAAAGCACTATTTCACTCGCACTTATGATTTATTTATTTATTTATTTATTTACGGGAAAACCCTTGTACAATTATATTTAAATAAAGATCAGTTATCGCGAAGAACAGTCGCTAATAAATTTCCGCCACTTCAAGAAAATAATTCCATATAAACATTTGTATATCACATGTAATTATCACATTCCGTATCGTTATTATACATTGGACGGGAATTGAACAAAGCGGAGGGTTTTATGAAAAATAAATCGAATATTCAAAAATTTTTACAAGTATTTAAATGATCTGAAGATATAAATGATTATTTTAATAATTCGAAAAAAAATGAAAACAATATTCGCACAACTCTAAATTTAAAAAAAAAAAAAAAAAGTTTTATCTTATTAATATAAGATTTAATTTCAAAACGAATTTCATATCATTATTCTGACGTTTATAAATATTGCAATGCCAAATGTAATTGAAATAATAATAATATTGATTTGCACATTTTTTAGCTATTGTCTAAATCTCATATAAAATTGTATGAATTAGTTATTAGTAAATACTGTTCTAAAGACAACGCCATTTTTTTTCGCTTCAGTGTAATCGCGACGTTTATATTCATGTTATTCATACGTGACTCCCTTAACCCTTGAAAAATGTACACCACCATAAACCGTACAAAACTGGGACATCTCTGTGTCAAGTACTTTAGAAAAAAAAAAAAATGTAACGCGACGCCACCGTGGATGCCTTTTTCGGAAGTCAATCTTTCGGTTAAAAATTCTCCGTAACGAAGCTTCAGATCAGATTTTGCGATGACACCTTTGCTATAATAAATGACTTACCGCATTCGAAAGACACGTGTTGGTGCAACAGAGTGATAAGAGTAAATGGCGCTCGCGGCGAATTGAGAGAAAAAAAAAATCTGAGGACACGCATTCGATTAGCTGCAGAAATTCTGTCAGGAAAGACAATTAAGCATTTTCGTCGATGAACGTATTAAAATTGCGTTGACAATCTTAGAAATTGTGTAATTAAAATTTCGTCAACGTACGAGTTTAATTTATAGCATCGATTGCGTTATTTTTTTCTTATTTACATTACGCGCGCGGTGTCTTCGGCAGCGTTCCTAAATGGAATTTTTCTCGAAGCTTACTTAAATTAGCTCGAAATGTTCTCGATTGATTAATTTAGCTGCGAGCGTTTCATCGTTTATCGTACACGTGTAACAATCGACGATTCTACTTACTCGAAACGAAAGCTGGTGTACAAATGTTTTTGATCAGTCGAAAAATGAAATTAAGATCCTGTCGGCACGGCGGCTATCCTCGCTCTAAACACTCAGCTGTGAGCTGCGACCGTTACGAAAATCGCGTTTCTTTCGCAAACGCGTAAACGCCGCGAACGCGCGTGTATTCTCGCGCATGTCAATAGATATCATTTATTGAACATGTGACTTTACAGCAAATTCTATTGAACGCTTTAGTAAAGCTTATGTATTGTTACAGGACGAAATGTATGCAGAGTTGAGGTGAGAAAAAGTTGTGGATTATTAGATAAGAGATTGAAGAGACCCATCGGGCACGATTGTTTATTCGTTGGTTTATGTAATGGTACGAAATAGGAGAAGGAAGAAAAAAAGAAGACGCGCGGCGGCGGCGCACTTTCCGCATCATCGCTGCGCCCACCAACAGCTGATTGTATCATTTTTATTTTTTCAATTATATTTATTTCATGCTTTCGGGGAGAAATCGTTTTGCTAGCTTGTGCAAATATGTCTTTTAAGCTTCACATCGTAAAGCTTCACTTAACTTTATTTACAAATATTTGTATGTCATGATATTGATGGAATATCAACTGGCAGCACTGTAGTTTTCTTACAATATGGCGGGCATTATCTTGTAGGTTTGAAAGATCGACTGAAATTCTGCTTTAACAGAACCATACGATTATAAAAATAGTCTCCAGGAAGCCTGAAAACCTAATTTTGCTATGTTATCTTTAGCTGAAACAATATATGTCTTTGTTAGAAGTTTCATCAGCTAAAGTCCTTACGCAACTGAACAAAGAATATTAAACAAAGTAATATTTTTGTGCTCGAATGTAAGCACAATGCTATGGAAATAAGATATCTCAATTTTTCCTTTTATTATCAATGTTTTTTTAACCGATTCGCCAGATTAAAATTTAACAAAAGAATATCTATATTTATTTATTAAATATAATGAAAACTTTTACAATACTCCGTCCTTTTAAATTCCAACTAATTATCGGAACCGGCGCATTGACTACTGCGCCGCCTTGCGGCATTTTTCGAAAGCATTGTCATGAGTAATGGCCGCCGTGGTGAATGGCTGAGCTGACGTGTCCGTGTTTTTGTTAAAATATCTTCAACAAGTGAAACAAAAAGAAGATGAACGCCTTTAAACGCGACAAGAAGGAGGAGGAAGACGGTAATTATAATGTTTATCGAATTTTATTGTCACACCGTGTTAATTTGTATAGACGATACGTTTGACAGCCACGTCAGTGGCTTTCTCGTGTGTCGCTCGTTTGTCATAAACGCAATGTGAAATTTCGGCTGGATTTACTCTCCACTCGTTACTTATTGCACTCGTGGAAGTAAATTCTCCAGAAGGCTTTATTAAACGATTTTCCATCGTTTTGTAAAGCGTCATTGCTATTTTTTCTACGTCTTTAATATCGGAAAAATGCGTTTCTTTTTAATCAACTTTAAAGATTTTGAATTTGGGGAAAAATGTTTTTTTTTTTTTTTTTTTTTTTTCATTTTAACAGCGTAGCATCTGTTTGACAATCAGCTAATTATTTTGCATACAGATTACTTACTACTTTGTTTTATGTATCGGAAGCGTCGAGTAGTAAAGCGTACTCTGTACGCTTTAGATTTAATTAACGAGTACGCTTTGCCAATATTTACATTGCTGTAGTATTAATTCTGATATTTTATACCCCAAAAAATAATGATTGACTTTCCATGTTTGAAAGAATTTAAATCAATTGCTAAGTGATATTCTTAGCTGGATTATCAAATGCGTATAAACATGAATATTATAATAAATGATAGTAGCGGAATATTTTTCTTCATCGATGATAAATATTTTTTCAAAAACTCCTCTTACGGACGCTAAGTCCTTTATAACGATGCTCTGTGGTCCTAGTTCAGAATTTTTTCTACATTAAGGTAGCTAGAGCAGTCCAGTTGAGTCAAATCACTAGAAAAATCTCATGAATAAAAAAAAAATATAGCAACTTTAGGAGCTTATATTTCTGTAACTGAATGGTTTATCTTTTTTAAATTGTAGTAAAAATCGTGTTTAATCTTTATTATCATTTATATATATATGCAGACGTTAATCTTTGAATTGTCCTAATGCTATAGCTACCTTAAACCAACAATTACAAAAAAGTTAACTTCTAAAAAATCAAAAAAGCTTTTTGAATTTGGAAATGTAAGAAAAGCAATTTTTAATTGGTATTTTAAGACGGAAAATAGTTTATGAAAGAACAAACCAATAGGTTGAGAATCATAATGTAAAGCTTGCTAGTCGAATATTTTAATTCACTGGATGATTTAAAAATGGAATATTATTAATAATCTAACTGCCCTAATCACGACATGGAAAAAAAATCACTCAGAAATCACCCTTAAAAATTTCAATCTGTTTGTATAAAATCAGATGTTATTTTGTTATCTTTTTTATATTTTATATTTTTGATATTTACTTTTCAATTATATTTATTATTATATATTTGTTAATTTTTTAATTTCTATCGTTATTTTTTGATTTTATAAAATAAACATTAATTCGTTGATTGATATTAAAAATTTGCATAGGTGGAGGAAATCCCTTTCAAAACTTGGAGAAAACCACTGTACTTCAGGAGGCTCGTACATTCAACGACACGCCGGTAAATCCCCGAAAATGTGCGCACATCCTAACGAAAATTCTGTACCTGTTGAATCAGGGCGAGCAGTTGGGTACAACAGAAGCGACCGAAGCATTTTTCGCGATGACAAAGTTATTTCAATCCCGAGACGTAGTACTGAGACGTCTCGTCTATCTTGGAATCAAGGAGCTAAGCACCGTCGCCGAAGACGTTATTATCGTGACGTCCAGTTTAACGAAGGACATGACTGGAAAAGAGGATCTCTACAGAGCAGCGGCGATTCGCGCACTCTGCACAATCACCGATGGGGGAATGTTGGCAGCGATTGAGAGATACATGAAACAGGCGATCGTAGATCGTTCGCCGGCTGTTTCAAGCGCCGCTCTCGTATCTTCGCTACATTTAACGAGTGTCTCGAGCGATGTTGCGCGAAGATGGGCAAACGAAGCCCAAGAGGCTCTGAATTCCGACAATGTAATGGTTCAATATCACGCACTTGGGGTTTTGTATCAAGCACGAAAGAGCGACAAACACGCGGTTATAAAACTCGTGGCAAAGCTAATGAGATCAAGTCCAAAAAGTCCTTACGCGGCTTGTATGCTCATTAGAATGGCTTGCAAATTGCTCGACGACACGAACGAAGGCGGTGAACTTCTCGAATTCATCGAACTCTGCTTACGACACAAATCCGAAATGGTTGTTTACGAAGCGGCTCACGCGCTTGTAAATCTCGGACGAAGCGGTATTCGTGAAATAGCTCCGGCTATCAGTATTCTACAATTGTACTGCGGTTCGCCAAAGCCAGCTGTAAGATTTGCCGCAGTTAGAACACTAAACAAAGTAGCGATGACTCATCCAGCTGCTGTAACCGCTTGCAATCTTGATCTTGAGAATCTAATAACGGATCCTAATAGATCGATAGCGACATTGGCGATCACGACGCTTTTGAAAACCGGCGCGGAGAGCTCGGTCGATCGTTTGATGAAACAAATAGCGACTTTTGTTTCGGAAATTTCCGACGAATTTAAGGTTGTCGTGGTACAGGCTATTAGAGCTCTTTGCCACAAATTTCCCCGGAAACACGCGGTTCTTATGAACTTTTTGTCGGCCATGCTGAGAGACGAAGGAGGACTCGAATACAAAGCTGCGATTGCTGACACGATTATCGCTGTTATGGAAGGCAATGCTGAGGCTAAGGAAGCTGGACTCGCGCATCTTTGTGAATTCATTGAAGACTGCGAGCACACTTCTCTCGCTGTTAGGATTCTTCATCTTCTCGGACAGGAAGGACCGACCTCGAAACAACCTTCCAGATATATTCGATATATTTATAATCGTGTGATATTGGAAAGCGCCAGCGTCAGAGCCGCTTCGGTCACTGCATTGGCACGTTTTGCTGCTGCTTGTCCGGATTTACTGCTCAATGTCGCCGAACTCGTTTCACGCTGTCAGCTTGATTCTGATGATGAAGTTCGAGATCGAGCCGCCTACTATTGTCCTGTTTTACAACAACAAAATGATCATACGGTTTTGGAACTCGTACATCCGCCGCAATTGTCCATTCCGAGCCTGGAACGATCGCTTCGCAATTATATGAAAACCCCGATGATTGAATCCTTCGATATTTCTCAGGTAAATTCGAGATGGAATTTTTTATCAAGGATTTTATGAATGTATAAAGATTTTTTACTTTTTTTTGCTAAATTCCGACGACGCTTATGTTGTCGCGCTCCTTGTAGAAGAGGTTCTTTTTTTTAACTGTAGATAAAATTGAGGTGTCGATGTGAAAATGTAATAAACAAGAAATTTCTTTGGAAATGCAGGTACCACCGGCACAAACTGTCGAAGAGCCGGTACTCACGGAAATTCATCTATCAGCGAAACCGCAACAACCCAGACTTACCAGAGAAGAGAGTTACGCAGAGAAACTCGCCCAAATTCCTCAGTTGGCCGCGGTGATTCACGACTTTGCGCTCTTCAAATCCTCGCCGATTGTCGAACTCACCGAATCCGAGACCGAGTACAATGTCAAGTGTGTTAAACACTCGTTTGCCGAGTATCTCGTTCTGCAATTCGATTGCCTCAATACTCTGTCCGATCAACTTCTCGAGGACGTGAGAGTCGCCGTCGACGCACCGGAAGGGTAAATAATAACTTGAGAAATATAGAAAACGTTGCATTATACACTGTAATTTAAATTATCCGACGATCATTTAAATTGCTCTTTGAAACTTAACGCGTAAACGGCCTGATTAAACAAAAACAAAAATTCATCCACTTTCAGTTACACGGTGGTCTGTGAAGTCCCCTGCCCACGACTCGCATACAATGAACCTGGAACAACCTACACAGTATTGGTATATCCCGAAGACATTCACGCAAGTGTAGCAACTATTCCGACAACGCTGCGCTTCATGGCACGTGACTGTGATTCCGCTACTGGTCTACCCGAAACTGAGCAAGGATATCACGATGAATACATGGTTTGTATTTAAATCTAGTTTTTTTTCAAAAATTAGAATCAATTTGAAAAAAATATATATCAATGTAATTATCTCGTCAAGCAAAATCTATTTACTTATTTATTTATTTATTTATTTATTTAAATTATAACTTCAACGTTTCGACTCTAATCCAAATAAAATGGTAAAATCATGATTTCGTAAAAAAAAAAATCATACTAATTTCGTCGTAGCTGGAAGATCTGGAAGTGACGTTGGCCGATCAAATGCGCGGATCTGGCAGAAGGGGTTTGGACTTTGGAGCGGCATGGGAATCCGCTGAGGTGCGAGATTTCGCCTCCATGGAAGAGACTTTCGCACTTGGAGCATCGGTCACAACGCTCGAAGGCGCAGTTCAGAGCCTAATTGGATTTTTGGGCCTCGAAGCTGCGGAAAGAAGCGATCGCGTTCAGTCCGGTGCTGGTGGTCACGTTCTTTTACTTCACGGAATTTTCAGGGGTGGCAAAGAGATCTTCGCTCGTGCCAGGTTGGCTCTATCGAACGGACAGGTGACGATGCAACTGTCGGTCCGCTCGCAGGATCTCGACGTTGCGGAACTCGTACTGTCTTCCGTAGGATAAAACAAAAATATGGTCTGTCTAATTGGAGTTGATAATTTATCAGAGTCACAAGCTTCCCATAAATTTTCAATCAATTTCATTAATTTTTTGCTGCTCTTTTTTATTACCAGTATCTAAACATCGAAAACTAAAACAAAGAGTTTTTCTTGAAATATCATTGAAAAAGGAACAAAGCCAAAGTGATGGAAAAATTAATCCATTCATCTAATTTTCTATGGCTTTTTAAAATGAATTTTCGCACAGAATACTTACGTTTTTTTAACAATAGAATCTTCATCATTGCCGTTTAAAAAAGGCAATAAAAATAAAATGTTTATGGAAGCAATAAACAGACTAAGTGAAAAATAATATGAGAGCTGTAACTTTGTTTATAAAATGTATTACGATTGGGTGAAAATTGCTGCCGGAGCTGTACAGAAAAACAAATATATACGGAGGTAAAAGTGATTTCTCCAGATAGATGGAACATATTATTTTGCTGGAAGCCTGAGCGGATTTAGATTAATACAAATTTGTATCATTATCATTGTACCGTTTGTTATCGCACCCGTCGATTGTTAATACTACTGCTATTGTAACATCATGATAGCGTAATTGGTCGATCAATAAACTATCTATTAATAAATAATACCGTGTTCAATTATATCTTCCCTTTGACGTTTAATCATTAGTGCCTCAAATCAGATTCCGTGACATAGTATAACACGACAAAATATATTCTCAATATAAAATCTCAAAATAATATTCATCTTAATAAAATTCAGAAAATTATTAGACCTAATTGACCGAAAATTGACAAAGCAATAATTTTTTAAAAATCAAATTTAAAATTTGCCCCTAATCCTGATAAAAATATTGTTATTAAAGATAATAAGAATATTATTATCGTTTTTTTCTTCTTATTATGAAACAATTAAATCGTATTAATAAATCAATTTCTGCAGTTAGTAAAGATGAAGAATGAACTAAAGAAGAAACAGGTGTAGGAGTAGCATTGCCATGTATAATTAAGAAGAAAATGGCGTTTGAGCTCTTTTAGAAATTGAAGCTTGGTATAATTAAAAAAAAAAATTTCATATAATTATAGAATTAATTAACATTATTTCTCTTCATAAATTTAATGAACGACGAAATGATATTCATCTAAGAGAAGGAAAACAATCATCCCTTTATTTATAAATAACCATCGTGATATTAATCGTTCATAATTAATAACAACTAAACAAAATATTCCTGATGAAAATAATCCATGCGCAATTATTATTAAAATTGAATTCAGTACTTATAAATTCATAAAAAATTGAAATTTAAAAAAAAAATTACATTTTTTTACCCTTATCTCCGTCGGTACCTCACATAAACTTATATTAAAATTACTTATATATATCTCATAATGACAGCTATTTATTATGTTTTAAAGGTATCTAAATGCTAAATGAAAAATCCAAAATTCGGTAGATTATTTTATGCACTTTTAATGTCTAAAATAAATAGCGTGTGTAACAGAAAACAGTATATGACCTTCGTCTATTTTATCGACCGCACAATCGTTCTCCGGTCCAAGCTGCTCCGAGTCGTGTCTATTGGCCGTGTGTGATTTTCGCGCGCGCCACGCGAATGCGCGATTATTGTTTTGTACTCCTCTGCGAAAAATGGCCGCGGTACTGGATGATCTCATCAAGTCCGCCGAAAAGTTCTTAGACGAGGAAAAGGAGGAAATTGTCGAGGAAGAGGACGAAACAGGACCCGCGGACGCAACTAAGAAGAAGAAGAAGAAGAAAAAGAAGAAGAAGACCGCCGGTGAGTCGAAGATTACAATTTTACGGGTGTTTCCCGGTAGCACCTCGTGCTTCACGTTTTTCGGCTAATTCGAGAGATTTCCTTTATTATCCATCGTTCCTCTTTAGCTGCATTATTTTCATTTTAAATATCACTAAAATCGCCTCAACACCGAAATATCATTCAGACATTTGTTTCGTTGACAATTGTTCCACAAAAATTTCTTCGTTTTTTTAGGTTAATCCATCGTCGATTTGAACTGTAACGATTTTATTTCTGCTCCGAAATACTTATTTCGCAAATTCGGCTTTTTGCGCTTTTTTTTCATTTTTTTTTTTTTTTTTTTCTTAATACCTTGTTTTTGTAGGAACTGGAGATGTAAATATACAAGATGGAGTCGAGGATGAAAATATTGAGGAAAATGGAGCGACCGAAGCAGCTCAGGGAGTTACGGAAAACGGAGGCGAGACGGAGGAAGCCAAGAAGAAAAAGAAGAAACGCAAATCACGTGGCAAGGGAGGAAAACAACAGACAGATCCGCCGACTGTTCCTGTCTCCGAATTGTTCCCCGATGGCAACTTTCCAGAAGGTCAAATCATGGAACATCCTTCGGCCAGCGGCATCGACGACAGAACTGCCAAGGATCGCTTCTCCAGCGAGGAAGCCAGAGCGCTCGACAGAATGCAAAATGATATTTACAACGAGGCGAGACACGCTGCTGAAGCTCATAGGCAGACAAGAAAGCACATTATGAATTGGGTTTGTAAAAACATTTGTCCAGTCGTCGAAATAAGGTGAAATAACATTTGAGATTAAATGACTATAATTGAGTATAAAATACGAGCGTCAACATCAATTTTGTAGATATTGTTTTAAAAAATTTTGAAATTATTTTTTGCTTCCTCGTAGAGGAAGCTTTGTTATGGTGAAATATTTTTTTTCAAAATTTTCAGGAAAACGTGTACAGAATTTCCCAAAACGTCTAGAAAACATATTCAGAAAAAAATGTGCTTGTACAATGAGGAAGGAAAATGCAAATTCATTTGCACCTTTTTAAATATCCTTCTATCAGATTTAAAAAAAAAATAAATTTTCTCTGAAAAAACTACGGAAGACTATTACAGCCAGAATGTGTGTTTAACAGGTGAAACCCGGAATGACGATGATCGAGATTTGCAACGAGCTCGAAAACACAGCGAGAAAGTTGATAGGCGAGGATGGTCTGAAAGCCGGTTTGGCTTTTCCGACAGGTTGCTCGCGTAATCATTGCGCTGCTCATTATACGCCGAACGCTGGTGATCCGACGGTACTTCTTTACGACGATGTGACGAAAATTGACTTTGGGACACACATTAACGGTCGTATAATAGATTGCGCTTTCACGCTTACCTTCAATCCGAAGTACGACAAGCTTATCGAGGCTGTGCGCGACGCCACTAATACCGGTATCAAGGCAGCGGGTATCGACGTACAGCTTTGCGACGTCGGTGCGGCCATTCAGGAAGTAATGGAATCTTACGAGGTAGAAATCGACGGCAAGACACATCAGGTGAAATCAATACGGAATCTCAACGGTCACTCGATCTCGCCTTACCGAATTCACGCCGGTAAAACTGTGCCGATAGTACGCGGCGGCGAGGCCACGAGAATGGAGGAAAACGAGTTTTACGCTATCGAGACTTTTGGCTCAACCGGTAAAGGCATCGTTCACGATGACTCGGACTGCTCGCACTACATGAAAAGTTTTGACGCTGGTTACGTCCCTCTTAGACTGCAGAGCAGCAAATCTTTACTCAACACGATTAACAAGAATTTCAGTGAGTATTTACGCGAAATAAATCTCCTATCCAGGTGATTTTAAACGTCCTGGAAATACCTGCAAATGTTTATCGAATCTGCCACCCAACTAATTTATACTTGATTGGATTACAATTATTCAGAGCACAAAGTGTCTTTTCGCTCTTATTCCTTTATTTCAATATTCTCAGGTACATTGGCTTTCTGCAAACGTTGGTTGGATCGCGCCGGTTGCACCAAATACCAGATGGCACTGAAGGATCTTTGCGACAAAGGCGCGGTCGAAGCTTATCCTCCGCTGGTCGATGTCAAAGGATGCTACACCGCCCAGTTTGAGCACACTCTCGTTCTACGTCCCACCTGCAAGGAAGTCATCTCGCGCGGTGAAGACTACTAGGAGAGTAATCCTCTTAGTCTTCGCTATCCAAATATCGCTACTAAACAAAAGTCATGCCGTGCTTTTATCGCCGACTACTCCCAAGGCGCGTTCTCTCCACTCTTCAAACTTCTCTCGTATTCGTACGAGAATCTCTCCTCACAAACGGAAATTTCGAAACTTTCCTTATTTTGAAATACGCATGTTTTTTTTTTTTTTTCAATTATTTATCTCATGATTTGTTATTTCGTAAAAGTTAACTGCAAATTTTAACTTTAGTAATTGAATATAAAAAAAAAAATAGAAATTCTGCAATTCCACGAAAGAAGAAAAAAAACAACAAGAAATGTAACGAAAGTAACTTCGTTTTTGCAGTTACTGGATGAATTTGCTTTTCACTAATTGTGAGATAAATGAAGAAAAATTTACGTTTTTTTTTAAATGTAATGAAATGTGCGGAATTTCTGCATTTAAACACCGTTTTCAACATCCGCTCTAACGACAGAGTCGGAAAAATCCCGCTAACAATCTCGATCGTGCGTATACGTTTTAGTTTGTGTTTTCTTTTCCCCCAATCTCCGATGCACGTTTTTATTTCTTACAACCCCATTTTCTTTACGGCAGCACGACAGCGGAAAAGCGGTGCGCGAGACAAATTTATTTCTTATCCCCTTTATCTACGAATTTATTACTCTTCTTTTTATTTTTGTTTGTTTTAAAAAGTTTTTTTTTGTCATTTATTTACCGACCATCGAGGAAAACCGAGACTAATTGAATTAACATTGAATAAAATGTATTTGGAATTTTTATTTTCTTACACCGAGAACCAATATAACCCAAAAAAAAAAAAAAAAAGGCGAAAAGGATTTATTGTAAGAAAGAATTTTTCCAGGAATTTTCTACCGCATTTATTTCCAATCTAATTAGATTTTATAACTAAATAATGCAGATGATGCATTGAAACGAAGAGAAGAAAAAGCTATGAAGAAAAATTACAGTGTGAAGACAACGATCGTTGAGTTAATTAACGTATTAAAAAGTTAAATGTAATCCTCGAATAATATGGTACAAATAATATAGTCTAAATCTGAGAAGATATTTTTACGTTGCTAAAGTAGAGCTTAACGCGATTATCGTGGATTATAATGTAGTGAAACAATTAGTGATTTAATAGTAATACGGATTCTCTGGGTACATGAGGTACAAGGACTCGTAAAGGTCGCCCGTTTTTTTTTTTTTTTTTTTTTTTTTTTTACTTCTACTTTCTTACTGCAAGCTTTATTCACTGTAAAAAAAAAATTCTTTTCAACAATGAATATACTTGTACAGAAAGTCCTTTGTACAACAAACCGCATATATTAAATTCGATATACAATTATGATGTAAAATTAATAAACGATATAGTAAAACACGTTAAAAACATGTGTTTAATGTACAAGTGATTCGACATTCGTTTGTATATTAAATTTAATATACGAGTTTTTGCATTCGAACTTTTTACACAAGTATCCTGACGAACTAAGATAAATCTAAAAGAAATATACTGATTTTCTAAATGTTCTTTTTACCCGAAATGCTAAAAAATGCTGTTTTTCCAGATTTTGAAATTGATGCAAAAATGCCGAAATTCAAAAATTTTGAACTTTTATTTGAATTAAAAAAAAAAAAATGTATCAAGGTAGCCAGGGACCCTCATTGATTTTCCAAATTTTCGTTTTAACAGTGTTTTATTATAAATGTAAGTGGTCCCACGGTACAGGCCTCTCTTTGACAATCGATAAATCCCAAGAGTTTCATCAAATTCCTGTTATAATACAACATCTTCTACAATTGTTTTCCATGATTTCACGAGGCACGAGAGATTTCTAGTTATTAACGAGATAAAGAAAAAAATCGAGAGCGAGCCTCCACTCTAGATCCCGAAAATATATATGTATATATCATCGGGCTCTATTTTATTGACATATATATATATGTATCAATAGAATCGAGAGATTAATCGTAACAAGATTTGCAAATATATATATATAAATTCTATGAATGTCCGGTGCGCGTGGTCCATTTTTTTCTTCTTTTAAATATTGGTATATCGGTTACGGCTCCGCCGTTTTTACTGACTGGTTACGACGGAGAGCTCGATGCGAACGTCCTTCATCTATTTTATCTATATATACTTATAAATATATATATATATATATTTACACACAGTCGGAAAAACACGCTTTGCATATAGAAAAATGTGAAAATTCTTCATCTACCTATCGCCAAAGGAGATTCTTTCTCCTTCATTGTTTTTTTTTTTTTTTTTTTTTTTGTGATGCCGCGTGCCCGACGGCTCTCTGTAACAACGGGTTTCGAACATAATATTAATAGAGACGTTCTCTTGTAGGTGGCTTAATTATTGCGAATCCGTGCGAGGCCGCAATTTCGCTCTTGCTGTCATCAAGGGATTCGGTGGCTCAACGTTTTGCGGCTGCTCCTGTATTTTTTTTTTTTTTTTTTTAATAACAAATAAGATTAACGTAAGTTTTTTTGTTTTTGTTTGCGAAATATTTTTGTGGGGAAAATTTGAATTTTCTCTCTTTCTTCACTGACCGTGAGCTGGATTTGCTTCGCTCTTTGCTCCAAAGCTCTCTGCAGGGCCGTCCTCGGATCATCCTTGTACGTCTCATCGCGATTTCTTTCTGCCTCCTTTCTCATCGCTGTTTCACGTTGCTTCTCCAGAGCTCTTTGCAGCTCACTCTTCTGGTTCAAAACGTTTTTTCCACTGAAGACAAATATTTAAACACACAATTTCGTTTGAGTTTTGTAGAAAAATACTATTTTTATGTTTTTAGAATGGGACAACTGGCGATTTTGTATTGAATTTTGTTAATAGAATTTTATATTTTTTAATAGCATTGCTTTTATGGACACATTTTGGTAAAAAAAAAAAAATAAGTTTTTTTTTTTAGATTATTGTCACTTTTTGTGTCTTATAAAGTAATTTTTTTCTTATAACTTTTGAGTAAAAGTTAATTACAAGGTTTAAATTTTTGAAATCTTTTCCAGAAAATCTAGGACTAAAAACAAGGATTTCTATCATAGTTCGAGAGTGGGCCGAGAATAATTTCTATTTTTTTTCTTCCTTTTTTCTTTCTACAGGAAACCATAATTGAAATTTGTAATTTTCAATATTTGGAAATTTTTAATTTTCAATATTTGGAAATTTTTAATTTTCAATATTTGGGAATTAGTAATTTTCAATATTTGGAAATTTTTAATTTTCAATATTTGGAAATATTTAATTTTCAATATTTGGGAATTAGTAATTTTCAATATTTGGAAATTTTTAATTTTCTATATTTGGTAATTTTCAATTTTCAATATTTGGAAATTTTCAATTTTCAATATTTGGAAATTTTTAATTTTCAATATTTGGAAATTTGTAATTTTTAATTTTCAATACTTGGAAATTTGTAATTTTCAATATTTGGAAATTTTTAATTTTTAATTTTCAATACTTGGAAATTTGTAATTTTCAATATTTGGAAATTTTTAATTTTTAATATTTGAAAATTTTTAATTTTTAATTTTCAATACTTGGAAATTTTTAATTTTCAATATTTGGAAATTTTTAATTTTCAATATTTGGAAATTTGTAATTTTTAATTTTCAATACTTGGAAATTTGTAATTTTCAATATTTGGAAATTTTTAATTTTCAATATTTGAAAATTTTTAATTTTTAATTTTCAATACTTGGAAATTTTTAATTTTCAATATTTGGAAATTTGTAGTTTTCAATATTTGGAAATTTGTAATTTTCAATATTTGGAAATGTTTAATTTTCAATATTTGGAAATTTGTAATTTTCAATATTCAAAAATTTTTAATTTTCAATATTTGGAAATTTGTAATATTCAATATTTGGAAATGTTTAATTTTCAATATTTGGAAATGTTTTTTTTCTTATATTAAAAAAAGAAAAAGGATTAGTTTTGTTTGTCTGAGGCACTGGAACTTACACTTTTTGATTAAATAACAATTCTCTGCGTAGATCCTTGTGATTGTTGGAAATGAGGCACGGGTTGTAAGGTTTTCGAGGCAAGATGAGGCCATCCGGGCTCATGTGAGGTGCCGGTGGAGGAGGTGGAACACCCATCTGCGGGGCCATTTCCCGTCCTGCACATAAAATTAAAATGCTTGAAGAAGAAGAACAAAAAAATGACAAAATTATAATAACACGGCAAAAAAAATTATATTTTTCTTTTAACTCTTGACTAAATATTAGATTTTTAATCTCGAATTGGAAAAAAAAAAAAACAAAAAAAACGTCACTTGATCTACATTTGGTTGTCGTTTGTCAAATTCACCTTCGAGGAAAGCGATTCTCGCTCTAACGGAGCGTTCCTCGCACATTGCACTTTAAACTGATAGAAACTTGGCAATGCACAGACTGACAACGACCGCATTCCAGACCAGCCAGGGTATCAAACAGTTAAGTTCTATATATTTTTACATAGGGCTTCACATACTAATCGGATAGAGACACACGTCTACGTGGGCTCGTCAAGGTAAAACTGCGAATGTAGAGGAGAGGTAGCCGAAGGATATATCTCAGTCCTATAACAACTGCACAGTTGCATCAATAATCGCTAACGTGCAGTGTTCACTTAGCGAATTTCAGCTTATTTCATCAATTTTTTTTTGCTTCCTCATAGAGGAAGCTTTGTAGAGAAAACAGTTTGCAAAGTTTTCTTTGCATTGAATGAATGAATGAATTTATTAAAAAAATATAAGCTGTATTTACACAGTGCGTTTTACACGAGACAATTTTTGTCCGTGGGTAATCACAATGTGCCGGTAACATAATTTGAGCTCTTAGCTCAAATAAATTTAAAAGTGACTAGCGGTTCTATCACTAAAAGGAAAAGAGAAAATATGTAGCAAGTCGTAGATTGCAAGATAATATTGATTTAAGGATGTACCTTTTTAAAGATTTACTAACAAGAATTTAAAGTAAAGAGAAAGATTTGTAAAACGGAAAAATATAATATAATAGAATAAAATAAAAATATGTAATAAAATACAATTTAAATTTCATATATGTAAACATTAAAAAAAAAATTAAAATAATGAGTAAGCAATTTGCAAGATTTCTTTTTCGCTCAAAAAAGGATTACAATTTATTTTTCCAAAAACAGCCACAATTTTCTTGTTAATTTTACGATTAAAGAAATTAGTTCAGGCTTTACAAACTTCACAAGACAGGCTTAAATATTGTTCAAGATAGTTGAGAATTTTGTATTATCACAAAAATCAAATCAAATTGTAATGCTACTTTTTTATCTTTCTTAAAATGACAAAAAAAAATTTCCTACGTTTCAGTTGTCCTTTTTTTTAAATCATATATTCCGTCGAATTAAAAATAGTGGCGAGTTGAATACAAAACTCGTTATGTCTCTAGCGACAAGTTTATCTGATATTTGCTCAGCTGCGAGCAAATAAAATCCACAAATTCGCCAATCCTGTTTTGCGGTGAATTATATATCTCTCTCTCTCTCGATAGAAAGGAGTAAGGTGGTTTTCTTAAGCCGGAACGAGATTCTGGACTTTCCTGTCGATTAGTCGCGACCGCGAGGCAAACGAGACGAGTAAAAAGACGTAAGAGGAGTGTAACTTTGCTGGACCAGAAAGAGCCACAGGGCATCGAGAGCCCGATTTCTACTCATCGAAGACGAATTTCACAAAAGGAGATGCAACGCTTTTCCCCGCCACACTCTAGATCGACTCAATGCTCCAACGAGCAGGACTGAAAAAAAAAAAGAACTGCATTATTTTCCTGCCTTTTGATGAGTATATCGCATTACCGGAATATATACTCTGCTCCAACGAATGTAAATTAATTTTATTGCCAAAAAACAAGAAAAAAAATTAAGGACTTGACTATCAACTACGATAATTGACAAATTATTTTTCGTCATTTTCAAGTATTTACTTGCTAATTAGAATCTCTCTTTTACACGAGAATACATGTTTTCCATGAGCAGATGTAATTTATCGCTGTTTTATTTTAAATATTCAGTAATAGTCGACGAATTGCAACAATGATTAGAGTAATAAAAACGAGAAAGAAAAAAAAATGAAAACACTAATTAATTATTTACAATTATTACAAGCGTTACATCGAACACAATTTTATTTCAATAATTGTCAATTACTGCTATTTACTCTGTCCAATATCATAATTTTGGCGAGAATCCATAGAGTGCGCCAAATTTTATTGCAATTTTAATTTTTGTTTTTTTAAATGTCCGTAAATACTTCTACTTTTCTAAATTCTGGGATGACCGGCTGCAATTTACCAGGTAATTTTTAAATTATTGAGTATCGAAGATGAATTTATTTTAAGGAACGCTCCTTGTGTTGATAAATTTCGATTTTATTCCTAAAAAAGCAAAACTTTGCCGTGACGAAAAAAAAATTCAATTTTTTTAGGCAGATTTGAATGAAATCTATTTTATTTTAAATATTCAGTAATACTCGACGAATTGCAACAATGATTAGAGTAATAAAAATGCGAAAAAAAAACGAAAACTCTACGTCATGAATTATTTACAGTTATTACAAGCGTTACACCGAACCCAATTTTATTTCAATAATTGTCAATTACTGCTATTAACTCTCTCTCCAATATTATAATTTAATTACTTATCGATTTCGTCGAGTTTCAATCTCGCTATTTGATATTAAACGTGAGAGATTGCTCAGTAAAATAAAGCGGAAGCGGCAATCGATCCAAAACTGTCGTGAAACTGTGTCATCTGATTCATTCAAAGAATTTATTTAAAGATAACTGTCGTCAGTGTTTTTGTGTGAAAGGTTCACGAAGATTTTTTTCTTAAGACTGGATAGCAGAATTTCTTGAGAGAAAAAGATGATCGCAGAGCGCGTCGAATGTTTCGGATGATTCGGTTTTACGAGCCAAAAGTGAAATTCATACGGTGTAATTAAACCGAGCTCTTCATATACGTACTCGGAAATGCGTTATATACGTTTGCTTCCTTTTTTTTCTTTTTCTTTTACTTTATCATCGTACGAGAGTACTTTCGCCTGTGTAAATATTTCTCGTATCGCAGAATATCGACCATATGCAGTCCTCGTTACTTTCTTATTTTAGTAATTTCTTCTGCGTACAAGCAAACGAGAGAGGCGCGCGTCAATGGATACAATCTGCATTATTATTTTGCAGAAAATCTGCATTATTATTTTGCGCACTTTCGCGTTAAAATCGTCAGAGGTTTATACGCGCACCTTACGTGAGTTAAATCGTTACATGAAAAAAGAGAGAAAAAAAAGAAGCGATGACTATCTAACAGGAAGTGAAGAGTCTTCTGCGAACGGTATACCCGTTTATTAGTTGCATACGCACTGTGGCTTTCAATTGCAAATAATATTTCAACATAGCGTTACATCTTCCGATTGCCAAACTCCATTTATTACACGCAATTACATAAATTCTAATGAATTCGGATCAAGGAATCGTTCTAGATTTCAACATTGCGTGTACGCTGTTATATTGCTTTGATGTATATTATGTGATCATTCGTTAAATAAGTCAATGAAAATGCAAAAAAAAAAAGGCAGCAAAGTAGAACGTTGCAAATTGCTTCCCCATTATTTTGTAACTTTGAGAGAGTTTTTTTTTATAAAGCTACCTCTACGAGGAAATATGTTGTGTAATTTTTGGAGTCTTTATTGGACGCTCACCAAATTCAGTATTAAAAATCCAGCCGTTCTATTCAAGTTTTATGCTAATTTTTGGAGCAGCTGCTTGAACCGTTCAAAGTATATTAACCGGACCGTTTATGGTATATTAAAAAGCGCGTTTAAGGTAGCTATGGCAGTCCAGTTGAGTCGAATCACAGTATTGAAAAAAAGAAAAAATTGTTGAAGCTTAAAAATGCATATATATTGGTACCGTTGGATTTGGCACTGGCTCAAACTTACAGAAACATATAGGAATGCCAATATATTGATTCGATTCATGCGAAATCATTGAAATTTAAATTCCCGTAGAAAAATAGAAAGAACAAAAGCATATCGTGCGTTAGCAGCATCTGGGACAAGCTTATTTCACGTTAATCTTTGAATTGTCCTAATGCTATAGCTACCTTAAGAAGCGTGAGAGAAACTGGCATGAGAATTAATTAACCCTTCTAATTCTCCTCTTAATGTCGCGACCCTCCCTAAATTCATACGAATCAAACGACAAAAATTGAGCATATAAAACGAGACTAAAGTCCAGACACCCCCTTTTGAGCCCTACTGATTGTCAATTTTCCATTCGTACAGATCTCTTCAAGACTGATGATTCTTTCTCTTCCATTAATTCATTCAATTAGCTGAACGACGTCATGAAAAAAAAAAAACAATATTGAGCCCTCCAATTGTAGCTCGTCGAAGAACCAACTTATCCGGGCTCTCTGTTGGCGTTGATTCAACGATTAATCAACAAAAAAATACACTGTGTGCTGCTGAAGAACTTCACAGTAAGCGACGCCGAAGGAGGATGGGATTATACTTCCAAGAGCAAAGTTCAAACACCGAGTCAAGCTGACTCACCGTTCGTCAAAAGCTCGTTGCTGCCTGCTTCCCTTTTTATTCCGTTGGTGATCACCTGCAACAAATGACATTTTTTTATAATATTTGTATTGACAATCTTCAATTTAATTTTTATAAAATGACTATCTTACGTTACATTGAATTACGCTGCTTCTTTTTTTAAAATA
Source organism: Perithous albicinctus (assembly GCA_964016905.1). Lineage (NCBI taxonomy): Eukaryota > Metazoa > Arthropoda > Insecta > Hymenoptera > Ichneumonidae > Perithous > Perithous albicinctus. The sequence goes on along the minus strand of OZ024693.1, from coordinate 20,243,628 downwards.
TGTATCGTACGATTTATTTATTATTTATTATTTCACAAAATTTCTCTGCATTTTATATATTCGTCTGTATTCATAAACTTTACAAAAAGAGAAGAAAAAATTGTTTAAAAATAAGAGCAACCAACAAAAGTGCTCATTGTTACTGATTGCATTTTTGCTTCTTCAGCTTCTTGATGAAATTTTGTGCAATTTTTAAAAATCACTGTGAGCATGCAGCTAAGAGAATTATGAATGATTTTGAATTAACGAAAGGGAGAAAGATAAAATGCGTATTTCAATGTAACGAGAGATACTCATCTCTGTTTAAAAGTACGATTAATGAGCAGAATAGAGCAACAAGATTCATTAACGATTTATTATTTTCTTGCATTCTGCAAAGTGCTCCACACGAAGTACCAGAGCACCCCAGACTTCCGTGCCTAGTTTCCAATTATGAAATTTCCATATTCACGACTAGCCAGTTTCAAGCTCTCTATTGTTTTGCCAGCAGACAAAAGCCTCTCTCTCGATCGCTCCCTCACTACCCTCAGCACAAAACAAGATGGTATAAACGCTCGTGGTACAGATCCAGGCCGACATGCTTCATCGGGCATACCTACTAGAATCTCCCACTGCGAATATCGTTCATCATTCGTAGGATCAATTTTGAAAATGAACCAATTCCAGAACAAAGACGCCTCATTATTGCGAAATTCTATAAAGTCAACGTACAAATAAATAAGACAAATATTTATTGAAATTAAGATTGTTTCTCGTCAGGGTAAATTGATTAGTTTTTTTTTTTTTTTTTAAGATTTTAGTTTTTTATTCTTATTTCTTGAAAAATGAAAATTGATCCGAGTTAAAAAAAAAAACATGTATATGAGGTCAACGAAACGTCCTCAAATTTATTCAGGACGTTGGTCTGGTTGAAGAAAAAAAGTAGGAATTTTTTCAGATTTTTCATTGCATGTTCCAATTATTAGAAATTTCTGAAAATAATCATTATTTATTTTTTAACGTCGATACTGCGGCTCGCACAAAAAAGACATGAGAACATCAAATTTTAAAATTTCCAATAATATTTATAAAATATTATTGGAAAGTACGCTGAAAATCCAAAATTTCATGTTGTTATGATTTTTTTTTGCGGGTCGTAGTATTGGCGTTAAGAAAATTATTTTCAGCGATTTTCAATGACTGAAATATGTCACAAAAAATCTGAAAAAAAAAAATCCTACGTTTTTTTCTTCAACTAGACTGTGAAATGTGAAATGTGTTTTGCCTCATATATTCTGTTAATATTTATTTTCAAAATCCATGAAAATTTAATCCATTTTTTTTCGTCATAAAGGAATGTAAGAAATTTTTTTTGATATTTTTGTCTAAAAAAATGGAAAATGATAAGAAATCAAGGTGTCTGAAAATGCATTTTGAAAACAAGTTTGCATTGTTGCAAAGCAAAAATTAAAACGATTATAAATTTGCATTTTGAAAACAAGTTTGCATTGTTCCAAAGCAAAAATTAAAACGATTATAAATTCGCATTTTGAAAACAAGTTTGCATTGTTGCAAAGCAAAAATTAAAACGATTATAAATTTGCATTTTGAAAACAAGTTTGCATTGTTCCAAAGCAAAAATTAAAACGATTATAAATTTGCATTTTGAAAACAAGTTTGCATTGTTCCAAAGCAAAAATTGAAACGATTATAAATTTGCATTTTGAAAACAAGTTTGCATTGTTCCAAAGCAAAAATTAAAACGATTATAAATTTGTATTTTGAAAACAAGTTTACATTGTTCCAAAGCAAAAATTGAAACGATTATAAATTTGCATTTTGAAAACAAGTTTGCATTGTTGCAAAGCAAAAATTAAAACGATTATAAATTTGCATTTTGAAAACAAGTTTGCATTGTTGCAAAGCAAAAATTAAAACGACTATAAATTTGCATTTTGAAAACAAGTTTGCATTGTTGCAAAGCAAAAATTAAAACGACTATAAATTTGCATTTTGAAAACAAGTTTGCATTGTTGCAAAGCAAAAATTAAAACGACTATAAATTTGCATTTTGAAAACAAGTTTGCATTGTTCCAAAGCAAAAATTAAAACGATTATAAATTTGCATTTTGAAAACAAGTTTGCATTGTTCCAAAGCAAAAATTGAAACGATTATAAATTTGCATTTTGAAGACAAGTTTGCATTGTTGCAAAGCAAAAATTAAAACGATTATGAATTTATAGAAACAAATGGAAATATACTATTTATCTGTGTGTGTTTGTGTGGTAATTGCAGTCAACGGGCAAAAAGTTTATTGCGTAGAAGAACAGGAAGATAGACAACCCACGCTGACGAAGAAGAAGAGGAAATCGAGAGGAAAAACGTGCTGAGCACAAGGGAATTTGCTGCATGCAACACAATGCAATATAGATATATTATAGAGAGAGGATGGAGAGTGTGCAAAGCGTGGCCGGCAAAGCTCTTCACGGTTCGACGACTCTGCAGGAATCGAGAGAAGCCGAACCATAAACGAGAAGGTGGAGGAAGAGGAGGCAGCACGTAGTTTGCCTCGACCCCCTCGTCTCCCGCTCTTTTCCTCGTCAACTATGTTTATAATAATATCTCGCATTCAAGCGAGAAACGAAAGTCTTGGAAATTGACGGTCAGCTTTCAAGGATTCATATTCATTGTTATGTTACACTTGCGTAGAGAACAATTGTGGCAATTTTGACAATTCCAAAAAGTTCATATTTAAATCATCGAAATTTATTTCAAAAATTAAACATCGTTTGATTATCTTTGCAATATTTTCATTAACAATCTTTTCTTTTTTCTCATAATTTTTTTTTTAGAGATGCGACACAATTTTTGTAAAGTTTTGCAAATTTCTTTATTTACTTCTTTTTTTTTAAACAGGAAAAAAAAATTTGTCAAACTAATTTGTGGAAACATTTTTACAATTTTTTCAAAACGAATTTGTGAAAATTTGGGAATTTGTGTCATATTTACCATTAAAAAAGTCGAACTCTGTAAAATTTATTAGCGAATAAGTTTTTTTATGGAATAACAAATTGTTAGAATAAAAAGAATTATTTCATGCGTCTATATTTGTTCTTTTTTTTTCACAGTGTATCGTTCAGTTTATAGCTACTCAAATTTGTGGAAAACTTTTTTCAATTTTTTTTTTCCAATTTTTTCAAAACAAATTTGTGAAAATTTGTGAATTTGTGTCATATTTACCATAAAAAAAAGTCGAACTCTATAACATTTATTAGCGAATACATTTTTTCATGGAATAACAAAATTGTAAAAAAAAAAAAAAATTATTTAATGCGTCTATATTTGTTCTTTTTTTTCACCGTGTATCGTTCAGTCTATAGCTACTCAAATTTGTGGAAAATTTTTCAATCAATTTTTTTTCAATTTTTTCAAAACGAATTTGTGATAATTTGTGAATTTGTGTCATATTTACCATAAAAAAAAGTCGAACTCTTAAACATTTAATAGCGAATACATTTTTTCATGGAATAACAAAATTGTTAAAAAAAAAAAAAAAAATGATATAATGCGTCTATATTTGTTCTTTTTTTTCACCGTGTATCGTTCAGTTTATAGCTACTCAGGCTAATCATAGTTTCAGAGGCAAGTCGATCGCTCTGGTAATAAAATAATCAAGGACAAGGGAAAAAAAATAAATAAAAATAGAAGAAAAAAAAAGCCAATAAAATGTCTCTCGAGAGGCAAACTGAAAAGGCTCGAGGGGCCAGCGAGAAAGGAAAGCTGTTATTGAAGCGACACCCATTCTCCCAAGAATGTTGAGCAAAACGTCACTTGAGCGTTCTTTCAGTTTAGACGTACGAGAGATGTGCCTCTCGATTTTTTCACAGTTCGGGATATAATTAAAAATTTTCAAAAAAATTACAAAAATATTCTTTAAGAAAAAATGAATATTCAATAAAAAAAATTACATATTAAACGAGTCTGAAATAATTCATAACATTTATAGGAGAATAATTCCCTATTTTTTTTATTACAATTGTAACAATAGATTTCAATTATTTGTTTGTTGCAACTCACGGGGTTTTTTTTTACAGCTGTGGGACAAGAGGCGTATAATAATAATTTTTTTTTAATAATTTAAAGTATAATAATAATAATAATAATAATAATAATAATAATAATAATAATAATGATAAAACGTTACTGAGAATAGTTTAAATAATGCAGCTGTTTGAATTTTAACATTTTTAAAAAATACAATCGATTTAAAATTTTTTTAAATATTTAATATATTTATTTATTAATACTTATTTGTTAAAATATTATATAAAAATGAATGCTCTATTTTACGCTTGTTTCCATTTCCCCAAAAAATTGTGATTTTAATTTTTGTATTGTATTCTAAAAAATGATTAAACACTTTAATTTCTAAAGCGCTCATTTCGGATTCCGTTCCCGCATATGGGGCATTTAAGGTGAAATTCTTATGGTTTCAATCTCTCTGATTCCCCCGGAGACTTTCTCTAATTTTGAAAGAAAATATTTTTCGATACACGCGCAAGCTGCGAAAATAATTGCTGTGGAAAGGTGGTCCACTTGAGAGTAAAAGCCAACACACACATACGCGCTCAAATATAAACGTTATTTGATGTGCAATGGACCAGTCCCAATTAAAATGAAGAATGTGAAAGTCATCTACAAGTTTAAAAAATAAACCTCCGCTTCCTCATTTAAAAAAAAAAAAAAAAAAAAACCAAAGTTTTGGGGAAACACTTTGGAAAGTAGGTATTTACATCCATAATTTTCTCTCTCAACATAACATTTTTTTTATCGATAAAAAAAAAAATGATTTTATAAAATTTCGCCTGAAATAAAATTTCCAAGCTTTTAAGAATTTTGGGAAAAATCCCAGACATCACAAATTAGTGGAGGCAGGTTAAAAATACATAATTCGCAATTCACGGTTTGTTAATTCTTAATTGGTGTTAATTAATCAGCGGTAATAAAAATAATTTCACCAATATAGCGGCAGGAGGTGAGATGAATAATTTCCGATTGGGAATTCTTCTCCAAAGTAATTTTAATTGAAGCCACAAAAACGTTTTACCAAGCAGACACCCACAGACTGTTGGTTGACACGTTTACTATAATATTGTACGTACTGTTCAACCGATCAACAGCGAGAAATATGACGCCGGTACGGTCTCCGATTTGTCACTGACTCGATTGCCGGAGCGCACTCACACATGACACGAAAGTGTGAGGCATCGGTTGAGTATATCAGCCAAGTCCGGAAGGAAGTGGAATGTGTGTACCAATATTTTTTTATCTGAGGGGACTATCGCCGGTCTCTTCGTAATTCGCTATATAGCGCGTTGCTCGACACTCTTCATGGTCCCTTGACAGTTTATGCATATATTCCCTTTCGCTTCAAGTAACGAATAAAGTTTCAAGAAAACTGGAATGATGATTTAAGGGAAATAAATATTAAAAAATCAACTAATTTCCATACAGGAATTCTCATTAGTGATGCTCTTCGCGAATGTAAATTCAGGAATTTTTAATTTCGACCTACCGCACAGAATTGTGGAACGAAGTTGGAATATTTAATAGCGAATTCATGAAAAAAAAAAAAAAGGACGTGAGACGAAACACGTTAAGCCGACCACCCAAATTTTTCATTTCAACAAAACGTGCTGAAATTTATTCAGGATGTTGGTCTGAAGAAAAAAACGTAGGATTTTTTTTTTTAGATTCTTTTGTTGCATATTCCAGCTATTAAAGATTTCTTAAAATAATATCATTGTTTAATTTTTTAACGCCAACGGCTCGCACAAAAAAAAAATCATAAAAACATGAAATTTTGAAATTCGAAATTTTGAAATGAATCAATTTTTTTTTTAACGTCCCCCTTCAAACCCTAAAATTTTCATTATACTCGAGACTTCACCTCTGGCCGGTATTTTTCGAGATTGAACAAGTCGAAGACTAAAGTGGAACACCCTGTATAATAATCTTAATTATTAATTACACCTATGTCAATAATTATAGAACATTAGCAGTTGTATGGAAAACTTCAAGGCTCGACGATAAACTTGCGAGGTGCGTGCATACGATAATATGTAAGAAAGAATTGCCGGACGTATGTAGCACTGCTATATGAGCTTTGAGAAACCACGTGTTGTGGTTCCGAGTGTGTACAACGCAACCCATACTTTGCCTCATCTCACTTTCTCCTGGCACTAAGAGCTCTAGTCAAGTCGCATTGAATTTTAAACTCCTATACATCCCATCACTCAACGATCTACGATGTAACATATTTAAACTCTTTTTTTCATAATAATAATAACAATAATAACAATAATAATAATTGTTATTGTTGTTATTGTTGTTATTGTTGTTATTGTTGTTATTGTTGTTATTGTTGTTATTGTTGTTATTGTTGTTATTGTTGTTATTGTTGTTATTGTTGTTATTGTTGTTATTGTTGTTATTGTTGTTATTGTTGTTATTGTTGTTATTGTTGTTATTGTTGTTATTGTTGTTATTGTTGTTATTGTTGTTATTGTTGTTATTGTTGTTATTGTTGTTATTGTTGTTATTGTTGTTATTGTTGTTATTGTTGTTATTGTTGTTATTGTTGTTATTGTTGTTATTGTTGTTATTGTTGTTATTGTTGTTATTGTTGTTATTGTTGTTATTATTGTTATTATTGTTATTATTGTTATTATTGTTATTATTGTTATTATTGTTATTATTGTTATTATTGTTATTATTGTTATTATTGTTATTATTGTTATTATTGTTATTATTGTTATTATTGTTATTATTGTTATTATTGTTATTATTGTTATTATTGTTATTATTGTTATTATTGTTATTATTGTTATTATTGTTATTATTGTGCTGTAGGAAAATTACAAAGTTCAATATAAAAATTTCTGATTTTATCAGACTTTTGCATTAAATTTAATATGCCAGTCGATGAATAACATTTTTGGCAATAAAACTTATTCATTTTTAACAGAATGAATAATAATAATAATAATAAGTGTTGTGTAATCGTTTGGAATTGGAAGTATAAACACCCCGTGATATGTGGAGCAATGAATGTGAAACAGTGGGATATTATTTGCATACCGATAACTCGTTAGTGGGTTGAGGCACTATATAGACACGTAATCTCGCAACGCTAAGCAAATGACGTTTCATAACCCCCATCATATATATGTATGTCTACTATGCGATATCAAGATAAAAATGTTATGCGACAAGTGACTTTTTGCGATCGTTCCACACAAATTTTACGACGAAAGCCAGACAGTATAAGCTGGTATAGCTTACTAAACACAAAAGATATTCCATGTCAACTCGGCCGCTCTCGACCTGGTGTCTTAAATTTTGTCCATTTTTTTGTTTTTTTTTATTTACCTATGTGAATATGCCCAATTTTAACACGTTTTTAATGACATTTTTGTATGACCTTACGCTTCAAAAGTGTAGTTTGAAAATTAAGAATTAAAAAATTCAGAAGTAAAAAAGAAGTCTCAGTAATAAGGAAAAAATTACCCATGAATTAAAAAAAAAAAGACGATAATTCGAACGAAAAAGAAAAACAAAACAGAAATTTAAAAAATGTGCCATAAATAAATTTAAAAATGTTCATTTCGAGTTGGCAAATTGACATAAAATACGTTATACACAAAAAAAACTATTCAGAAGTAAAAAAAAAGTCTCAGAAATAAAGAAAAAATTGCTCACGAATTTAAAAAAAAATGACGATAATCCAAACGAAAAAAAAAAAATAACAAAACAGAAATTTAAAAAATGTGCCATAAATAAATATAAAAATCTTCAAGTTGTCATAAAATACGTTATACACAAAAAACTATTCAGAAGTAAAAAAAAAGTCTGAGAAATAAAGAAAAAATAGCCCACGAATTAAAAAAAAGATAATTCAACCGAATAAAAAAAAAAATAAAACAGAAATTAAAAAAATGTGTCATAAATAAAAAAAAATTCATTTCGAGTTGGCAGATTGACATAAAATACGTTTCACGCAATGGAGAAAGAGCGAGAGCACAAGAAGCGTAATCCTTGCTGATACAAATGCGTCACCGAAGAGGCACTTGCGTATTTAGAGCTTCTTCCTCCGGTGAGTACATGTGCGATTCCTGGTGCTAAATCAACAGTGACATCATTGTGAGAAGCAGAGAGCAGGACGCACCAAGTCACAGGCCGAGAAACGAGACAACAATAAGTTACTCATCATTCGCCAGTTAGGTATGTGACCTTAGCTGCGGGTATATACACAAGCACTCTTTGTATGTCACTCTAGTCACGTACTAGCCTCCGGAGACGATCTCTGTAGTGGTGTGCACTCGTCAGAGAAATGTCACTCTGCGATATTTTGTAATTAAAAGCTTTACAGCGAGTAGAGACGAATTAAAAGAGAAATATTGACCACCTGTTAACTCGTATGGGGCTCTTTTCAAATACATCCGAAGACAGTCGAAATATTTTGAGCCAATATCTTCCAAATTGTCTTCGAAAAAAAAAAAAATTGATGAAGTTCAAAAATAAAAATTATGTAAAAAAAAAAATTAAACCTTTTATATACATCGCATGTACCTATCTATTTTATTATTATTTTTTTTTGTCAGGAATGTCCAATTGACATTTAGTCAATTGTACGTTTGTGTATTGAATAATTGAAGAGAAATTAGCGGGATCATACCAGGAAAGAACTTGAAGCATAACGCAGCTGAATGAGAGTTATATCTCGTGTTGCACGACTATCTCCTCTTCAGGTATATATCGTTGCTGAAGAAAACGTTAAAAAGGCGTTGACAACTCGGGCGTACTTGACGAAAACGAAAAACAACAACGACAGTATTAAGAGTACTCTTGTTACAGCACTTGTAGACGAGGAATAAAAAAAGGAAAAATATAAACCACGAAGAGACTGCGGAAAATCACGATTTTCAATTATCGGTCCGTAGATCGTTCAATAATAGGAAAAAAAAAACTGCGAACGCGAATCGAGCTTCTACAGGGAGCTTTTATCTGCGCTAACTGAATTTTTTGCCACCAGGAAGAAAAAAAGAAAATACAAAAAACGTGCTCTTCGAACGACGTAAGTAACACGAGGGAACTTTCACTCGTGGGCTCGTAATCCGACGATCTGACTCAATCGACGCCGGCAGACCGACTGGCGGACGACTTGTCTTCCACAACTCGATTCTCAAGCCTTGTACAATTTGCAAGCCCCACCCCGAGCGATGCTAATCACAGTTAGCTTAAACCGAGGATGATTGTATATACCGCAATGTTCGAAGCGACTTATTTCAACCGCAAATTTGTCATTTCTGCGTGGAGATTAAAATGTAGGAGACGAATAGAAGTCTTCATAGTCGTTAAAATGTATCAATAGTCAGTTCATACATCAGATTCCTTTTGCTTCCATAGAGGAAGCTTTGTTTTCGTGAAAATTATTTTTTTTTCGAGATTTTCAGTCAGCATACTCAGAATGGTTCAAAACTTCGAGAAAAATGATATGGAAATTTTGTAAAAAAAATCTACGTTTTTTTAAATTTCTATAAATTCTGAAAAGTCCTATAAAATATAACAAAATTTTTGAGCCCTCTGCGAAGATGGAGATTTGATAACTGCCGGAGATAAATTTGAAAAATAATATAAAAGATTTGAATGCATTTTGTACTTGTCGCAAAAGAGGAGCCAAATTTTTTTTAGATTTTTTTTAACGCTTTTCACCTTTTTTGTTTCAGGTGAAAAGTGTTTAAAAAATCGTTAGTACAAAAAATGACGGTGTCGATCTGAGACATGATCGTCAGATCCTGATCCAGATGTCATGGAATTAAATCTCATTTTTCACAAAGCTTCCTCCACGAGGAAGCCAAAATTAACAAATAAGCTTCCTCATCAAGTATTGAATATCATAAAAAAAATATCAAATAAAACATAAAAAATAAAACCGCGTCAATCTGCATAAACTGAAGTTTTAGAAACTTGAAGCCTTGAAACTTTTAAGAACGCCGACACCTCACGCAATTTCTCTGCTGTGACAACAATATTTTCATTACTTAGTTTGTTTTTTTTTTTTTTTTTTCGCATTGCAACAATTTTATTCATGTACGACAGATGCGAGGAGACCTCGTTGGTTTTACGGTTTCGTGTATTCATTACAAAAAACGGTACTGTGCGATTATGTATGCGGTGCGCGTATAGTGTCCTTGTTCACGCTCTCTCGGTACACGCGTGTCGTTGCAATTTTCGCGTGCACGTCTCTCTCTACTGCATAATTTATTGCCGACGTCAATAGCACCAAGATATCTCATCAAGTTCGTGTGCCAAGAACGGCGTGAAAACCATTTAAGTGCAAGTTGGCAGCTCGAGCTTTCTCCGGTCGGCAGTCAAACTTCGTAGGCCAAAGCCCGGGTGTTTGCGACTGTGATCGTACGACGAATTATCAATAATTTGAGACGACAGTACTCTTCACAAAATCCTTCATAAATCTCTCTCGCGAATGCGACAAGACAATCATAATTCACAGAGCGTCGCTGTATGGCGCTTCTATGTTATTAAAGTCTCGTTATAAAATGTATATAAAACTCTGATTGTTCGGTGTAACATGGAAATCAAGCTAAGAAAAATGTGTCTGTTTTTTTTTTTTTCTTGCATAGAAATGTTCTTCAAAAGTAATTAAAATCATATGAAACAACTGTTGAGTGTGAAGCGAACTTAGGGGTCAATAACCGACTAAAATAGCGAAGAAAAAGAAAAAATTATTGTTTTTTCTATTCTGTGGAAAAATTTATTCTGCTATTTACTTTTTTTTTTTTCAAATCAAAGACTCAGAAATATATATATATTTTTCTAAAGCGATATCGCAGCTTTAATTACTGTTATTATTTTTTGCTTTCTCATTAAAGATTTTTGTAAATCTTTTTTTTCTTCGAAATGCTGTTTAAATTATAAAAATAGTTCACACTATTTTTAGCTTGAAGAAAAATGGGAAAAAGATGGAATAGAGATGTTAAAATTTAAAAAAAACACATCCCTCTTTGTCTGAAGAATAGAGTGACGAATAAAAAATGAAAGTTGAATTAGTTTTTAACTCCATAAATTTCATCCGACTGTCTTTTCGTTTAAAGGGGATTATTAAAAATTCGTACGATTCTCCAAATCGTGTGAAAATTCGAGGGCTGCCTTACAAGCCAAATATTAGTCTTCCCTCCGTAGATGTAAGAGGGTGCGCGACGGCTCGACCGTATATGTATACAACAGTCTGCAAGTGGTACAAGCAAAAGTGATATACGGAGCTACAAAACCGTTGAAAATCACCTGCTTGCGGTAGTTCCGTTATTGCCTTTAAGCGTCTCACGAGATTGCGATCGACGGTTACGGATACGTAGCTGTAGAAAATCTCGTGGTGATTAAATGTGTATCGATCGGTCTCGCGGAAGAGAGCCGAGGTGAACCACACTGAGAAAAGGCAGCGAGCAAGAGCAGCCTGGCGTCGTAGAAAGCGAAACCGGCGTCGGTCGTCTGGTGTCGACGGCGACGACGATGCTCTAGCGAAAGATATTGTCGTATATATTCGCGCAGGAACTCAGCAGCCAACCATCATATCGCCATTTCCAACGAGAGAGAGAGAATGAGACTCCCATCAGCGATGGTACAATGGATCGGTCAATAAGATTGCCGGGAGTAGCGAAATTATCCTCTGCTCTCACTTTTCTCAGTGGCATAGCTGTACGCAGTTGGCCTCCTTCTCTCTGGCTCTTATCGTAAGATATACTGCAATATTGTGCAATTTAAGAGAAGAGAGTCTCCTGAAATTTATGGTTATTCAAATATTAATATCTCCGTTAAATGAGGCCAACCCAATTTTTTAAGTAAAAAAAACGCGTCCTCTTAGATATATTTTTGTATATTCGGTATAAAATAATCCAGACGCCAGAGGGGGAGTTTTGTGTGCCATTCGAGGTCCGCGAAATATTCTTGATGCAGATGATAGGTTTTGACCTCCTGAACACGAATGTATAAGGTGTTTTGCGGAAAACCCGGTCGTTTAGTTATTAATCGCAATTGTTTATTAACAATAGAAATTGTTGTTTTTTTTAACTCGGACATTTTTTTTTGTATAGTCCTGTGAATTCTGAGACGAAAAGGTCCCATACAATTTTGCTCTACAATCCATAGATTCGGGGCAATAAATTGTTGAAAGTTGCAATTAGACCAAAATTGCTCTTCTTAACAAATTAGTAACTTCCAAAATATAAGTCGTAAAAAAAAAAATGTAAAGGAACTAATTTTGCCCAATGAACCGAGGATTATGAAAAAAGTACAGCGTCATGAATAAATTTCAGGAGGTTTTGTCGACATGAAAAATTGGGCTGGCCGACTCGACGTGTCTCGCCCCACATATGTTCTGTTTAAAAAAAAAACGTTTTAATTAAAAAAGAAATGGTAAAATAATTAATATTTCAACGGATACGAGGCTTGTATAAAATAGAAAGAATTATAAATACCGTGAATATTTTGTTATCAACAGTTTCGATTGAAAATCAATGTCGACCTTGAGAAGCGTCCTAGTGGATGAGTTTCATGGCTGCACGAGGTCACACATGCGACAACGCTTCGCTCGGTCGACGCTCACTTTATTGTCTCTATTATGTTGTGTGCTGCTTCTGTCACAAGAATATACATACAATGTGTAGTACGAAGTATCTTTGACGGCATAATATAGCAAAATTACGTTCAGTCTTCACTTCACCACTTTAATTACAGCGAGGACTGTGAGAGATCCCGCTGTGGGTCATCCGAGGTCATCTATATTTAAACTTGCGAGGTACAATCCTCATATATATATATATATATATACTGTCACGTATTTAATGCAGACTCAATAATGGCGCTCTTGTACACAGAGGACACGCTGAAACGCGTAATATCCTTATTTCAAAGCATTCTCCTCGTTTGAATATTTACTGCAACACACGCAGGGTGAAAAAAGAAAATGAACATTCGAAAGGCAGCGAACGGAAAGGCTTTCCACTTGTGTGTACTTGTTCTCAACCCCTCTGCCACGGTCATTCAAGCAGATAAACATGTTTGAGCTGCTTTCGTCGCTCATAGGGACTGTTTTGTCAGCGAAGAAATATTGCATACTCGGGTGAAGGGCTTCTTCATTGATGCTATTATTGACAATATGATGGTTTATCATAAACGCAAATATTTTATTTTTTGTTGCTTTTTTGCTTCCTCGTAGAGGATGCTTTGTTTTGGTGACAATTTTTTTTTTTTTTCGCGGTTTACATGTACTCAGAATGGTCCAAAACGAGAAAAGTGATTTGTACGAAATGTCTGTATGTGTGTGTGTATTACATATTAATTTTATATATATATTGAATATTTATATATTTTATAACAAATATATTTGACTAAAAAATCCAAGAAAATATGAAATATTTTCAATTTTTGAGAAAAAATCTCTATGAGAAAGCCAAAGTAGATAAACTTCCTCATACTGGGAGCTTTGGAGACAAAAAAAATTTGCAAAGTTCTACTTTGTGCACATGTAAACATTTTTAAAAAAATGTAAAATAATAAGAAAGCAATTTGCAAGGTTCTACTTTTTTTTTCGAAATTATGCTTCAATTATTAATTTCACGAAGAAAAATAGAAGAAATATTTAGGGTGGGTCGGAAATTTTTGTGATAGAAAATTCGTGAATCGATAAAAATGTCAACAAAAATGCCTTTCATGCATTTCAACAAAGTAGAACATTGCAAATTGCTTTATTATTATTTTACATTTTTTTTAAATGTGTACAAAGTAGAACTTTGCAAATTATTTTCTCTGCAAAGCTTCCTCTATGAGAAAGCAAAAGTAGATAAACTTCCTCATACTTTGTAGACAAAAAAAATTTGCAAAGTTCTACTTTGTGCACATATAAACATTTTTTAAAAATGTAAAATAATAAGAAAGCAATTTTTCGAAATTATGCTTCAATTATTAATTTCACGAAGAAAAATAGAAGAAATATTTAGGGTGGGTCGGGAATTGTATACATTAGCATAAACAATTTTTACGCTTACGCTTAAAATTGTTATTCGACTCGAGTAACGACCCGATATATACTACCTCAGATGTGCTTACAAAACACTCTCTGTGTGCTATATGTACCGATTCACGCCTTCGAAATATCCCGATCTCAGGTAACACGTAACACTTAGCGTAACCTACAACGATACTTATGTTCTCTATATAGATATGTGCGTGTTTGCGTTTTTGTCAACGACATGCAACGTAGCCCGACGTGAAGGCTCCTCGAATAATCGTCAAGAATACCAAACACATTGGTACACTTATAGCGGAGAGCTACGTAAACGTTTCTTCAACGCTAAAACGCTCAGAATTATGGCTTTATATTTTCATGATAAAAAAAAACATGAATCATCGTTCCATAGCGTGTGCAAATAGAAATCCGTGATTACTTTGTATTTGTCGTAATCACGTAATTGCCGGTGTAAGTCTCTCTATTTTACATTTTAAAACACACGAATCGTTGGCTATTATTTCCTCGTACATTATTTTTCATGACAATTAGAACGTTATTTTTGATGTTTTATGTTTATCATCGTGGATTAATGAAAGGAGAACGATTTTCGTACGATTTAAAATTTTATTAGAAATAGAAAATTTCGAAATTTTCTATTTCTTTCATTCATTTTGGCAAAATAGTAAATTTTTAGTTAAAAAAAAAAGCCAATGGTCAGATATATATTTTAACTTGAAAGAATACTTATTTTTTAAAAATGATAAGTTTGACAATATTTTTTATGTAATTCCTAATTGGACACAATTTTTTTTTTACCACTTTGCGAAAGTGATTTTTCGTGAATTTAATAAATATTCTCTGAAAAAAAATTCACTCAAAACGCCGAAATTTATATATTTAAAAATAAAAATGTAAACTAGTCTCCGATTATTCACACGCACTGACCACACTGAAGAGAATAAAATCTCGATGTTATAAACAGTTAAAAAAAAATACATTTATCCCTTTTTGCTGCTACAGTAAAGAATGTATGTATAAAAAGAAAAAGAGTATCCACGAAAAACACCGAGAAAAACGGTAATCAATCTCACCCTTCCGTGCACAAAAGTGAGAATTCCACGTAAGCCACTCTCGTCGAGTTTATTTCATCAAAACATTGGATTTTCACGCATGACTACTCTTCACAAACACACTGTTGGCTCGTGTTTTTGTTTATGTTTTTTTTTCTGTCCTTTCTTTGAAATAACCGTCTTAAGAGACAATGCACGAAGCGCATGGACACGTATCACCAGTTGCACTGCGCTCGCCATCGCCAAAACAAGTCGTCGCAGGTTCTCGTCCCCTCCAGCCCGTGCAAGTCTCTCTCTCTGTGAGTAAGATCCATAGGCGCGCCAGTGCGTGCGTGCTTGAGAAGAATCTTTAGGGCGCGGGCGTAAACATCGACAAAGAGTCGTAGTTCAGCGAAAAGCAATTATCTACTATCTACGGGAGTGCGATTTGCGAGCTTAAGCACATTCAGGCTTATTCAGGCTTATTTTAACTCTACCATTTGTTTATTTATTCAGTAAATAAAAGTAGTATTTTATTTCTACAAAATTTCGTAGAGAAGCTCTTTTTTCTTGTTTGTGATATTTTTATTACATTTTCTTTCAGGACAAAGGTCTCTCTTTGTCTTTGTGCCTCTTTCCTTATTTTCTACATATTGTCGTATTTTTCTCTGATGCTAAATATCGATTTAGCTGCTTGCTGGTTGCTCGACAAAATTCCGTACGATTTTCGTCGAGACGTTTACGAGGTCAGCACCTTATTTAGTGCACACGGAAGAGACGTAATATTGAGTTCGAATATGCGTTACGTCTCACACAACCGAACAATTACGTTCGATGTGAAAAATATAGATCGTTTGACCGCCGGGATGGTCAGTTGAGAAGATTATACGATTTTAGAAGACTGAAAGGGCAAAGTAGTACCCCTCGAGCCCTGTACAGGAGTACTCAGTGTTTACGTACAGCTGCCAAACTCGAATAACCGGAAATTCCTGAGCGAGCTTAAATATTGCAGCGCTTCTATGAGATTTGAGGCATTCCACAAGACTTTCACTTGTACAAATCCGAGGCCCAAGAGAAAAAGACAGCGTTTTCGGATGAGAGGGGGAGGGGGGGAATGGATGGCATACATTGGGAATTCCAGGAATACCCGGATGCATTTTTGCAGCTCGGATTTCGAGCGTCACACTTGACCGTACGAAACGCAGCAGGCTGAGCAGCTTGAAGAAAGCGAAAAGGATGCGAGGGCCAAGGCGAGTAGGTAAGTTAGTAACTACAGTACACTCTCACCTAATTGACGGGGACAGAAATTGCGAATGAAAAATGGTACTTGAAGGGAACAGAATTA